>BKCH01000007.1:482500-687500 GCA_008635985.1 Ficus erecta | reverse complement strand
AGGTGATCAACTACCATCTTTTAATCTACTCTCTGCACATGATATTTATATAATGCTGAGGTTAATAGCATAATTATACCCTCGTGGTTTATTATTTTTTTACTTATCCTTCAATTTTTAGAAAGTAAACAACATCCTTTAGATTTTAAAAACTTATTTTATTAATTTAATCCATCACACATATTTTTTTAAATTTAGAGGTTAGGGATTCGAATTCTACATCTTGTGTTGTAATTAGATGTAGAATTACTGCTAGAAAATGCTTTCAACCACAATCCATCGTTTACTTTGTGAACAAACAAAAAAAAATGAAAAAAGAAAAAATTACTCTTGATTAGGTTAAATTTTTTTTTTTTAAAATAGAATTTTTGTCTTGAGAAAAACTCCTACACAATGTTTTAGACAATTAAAAAAAAATTTGTAAAATAAGCGAGAGGTCATGAAATTGAAATAGAGTTTTTTTAAATTCAAAATATATATTTATAGCTGTTAAAAACAAAGGGATAAATTGAAAAATAATTTAAAGTTTAAACCAATAAATAGTAATTAACCCGTATTAGTAACTTTATCTGTATTTTTCTGAAAGAATGTTTATGCAAGGAAGCTCCTACCCAAATTCTCATTCCATCCTAATTTCATCCTAGTGATAAACCCTTATTTATTATTTGAATTTAGTCAAACCAATGGAATTTGAATGCTATATCTTCAAAGTTCAAGATAGTCAATATGTCTCATAGGGGAAAAAAGATATATCTATATACTTTTTTCGTTCTTATCTTTTTCTTGAAATGACTAAGCTATATAGACAGACAAGTCATGAAACAATTATGTAGTCAGGGCGATCATTTGCTTCAATTTGAGTTATTCCATTTGAATTGTTCATTCTTTGGACTTTACATACCCGAAATTGAGCATTTGGATCCCCATTTAGATATTATGAATATAAATTCAAATATTTTTGTTTAAATATATTGTACTAAATGTTAACATCCAAACGCCAGTTCGGATGACAATTGAAATGTTTCTATCAAAATTTTCATTCAAATGTTTCCATCTAAATGTTACAATCCGGATGATTCCCCAAATGAAGCAATACTTCATATTTATCTAATTGAATTCACACTAAACCACACCTATAAACTACCAATTTAATATGGTCATTGGTGGAGTAGTATAGAATGTCAAGTTTGATGTAGCATATATAGAAAGTAATGATTTTATAAATAGTCAACATAGTTTATAAAGTAATGATTTTAGACGTAGTAAACCTTACACAGTTGACACTATCCCCAGAAAGAGACTTCGCATCTTGGATTTGGTGTCATGTTCTCCCAACTTCTTCAAGCCAATAAAAGAGGTTTGATGTTTTGTTTTGTCTTCCTGTTACACAACCAAAAGGAGCTCAAAAATTTCAGAAAATATATATTTCGTAAAAATTGAATATAATGGCGCAGCTTTAATATATATATATATATATATATATATATGTATATATGTTTTTTTTTTTGAGTTCCGTATGGTTAAATTATACTTCTCCTTATACTTTTACTTTTAATTTATACTTCTTCTTTTTGCTAGAAATAAAAATAGAAATTATGTCAAAAACACAACAAATCCAAACACTAAGACACCCGTTAGACTACTTTTCTTTTACTTTTTTTTAGTAACTCTTGGTATTATCAAAGTATAAATGAAAAATATTTTAATTTGCAGGAAATAAGAGATATTTCAAACCAACGAGCTTCCAAAGGAGTCGAAAGAAATTTGTGCTCTCTCCCTGCACAATAACACAATAAAGTCAAACCTGAAATTCATAACTCACAAGAAAATTATTTACTTGAAAAGTAGAAAGCTGCAAATAACGTTCCTTGGCATAATTTGCTTTTTCCAGCTACATGACCTGAAAGTACAGAAGAAAATTTAATAGTTCTAAGAGTGTTTACTAACTAAACTTTTGAGAGAAAATGTGCTTTTGTTCAATTGATAGTTTCTGTTATTTTAGTTATTATATTAATTTTTAAGTACGGTTTGATCTGGAGTGTCCCCACCTTAAAATTTACAGTGCAACATGCAAAACTAAGTCCAATTATAGATTAGACTGTTAAAAATTAATTTAATCAAATAAATAGAATTATAATATTAGCATATTGGGTAAAAATTCAGTTACTCTCATAAAACTTTTATTTTTTTACTACTATTCTTGTTGAAATTTGTATATATATATATATATATATATATATATGATGGCATACCTCAAAAAGTATAAGGCAAAATTACGTGAGTAAGCACCATATATATTATGTGAGGCTTGAAAGTCTGTAAATTAACAAGAAACGAAAATAACTTCTTTATCAGTTCTTATTCTTACAAACCTTACAGGACCACTTGAAGGGACAAAAGAATATAGTGAAAACGGCCTAAAGTAAAAGGAAAATGCCAGAAATTAAGCTTGCTTTTATTATCAATATATATATAAATCATTATATTGTGTTTATTTTATAACATAATATACATTACAGAGTATTATTAAATAAGTTTATTCGCAATATTTTTAAAAATAGAATTTCTCCGTAAAATGTTCTGAAATAGTAAATTGAAAGTAAAAAGTTTTTATTTTAAGGTGTGAAAATTAAAGAAATTAGGGTTCTGATTAGGTTGCAAAAATATATCGAATTTTGTTTTGTTTTTTTTGTTTTTAATTATAAATTATTACTATTAAACAGTGACTTATATACTCACACGCTGATAACCAACCACTCGAGTAAACAGCTAGTCATTATCTAATAATCTTATTCTAGATGTGATGTTTGGGTCTGAGTGTGTGGGCTGAAAAAGAGCCAAAAAAAAAAAAAAAAAAAGGATAATCATAAAGTATATTAGGTATTGTCTTTTTCCTCATTCACGTGAACAATAAATTCGAACTTGAAAGGACGTGTTAAAAAGTCAAATAGGATGTTTAAGTAGTGCCGTTCTTGTGAGAAATATTAACTTATAACAATCTTTTTCTTTTATTTTATGTCTACATGATTTATTAATAATTTGCTTGGACAAATCTATGAAATCTATCCAAATTATCATGAGAAAAGCGGTGATATGATTCAATTATCAATAAATCACAAAGTTTTTTTTGAAAAGGGATATTTCATTTAACTCAATAAGAATATACAAAAATATCAAATATGAAGAAAGTCTATATTATATGATACAACATCCTTCAACAAGAACGGATTCACTACTAAAATATGATGACATTAAAAGGGAAAGAGATAAATAGGAAAAATATTCACCCACATCTCTCGAAAAACTGTGAGGTAACATATATTTATATAAATGTTTTTTTTTTGGGTGTAAAAAAACACATATAGATTATCTTTCAAATGAATAAATAGTTATCTAAGGCTTGTCAGTGCAAAAGAATGTAATTTTTCTAGGTCCATATACATTGTGGTAAATGTTCGTATATTACACCTGTAATAAATGTAGAATTTAGTCATAAGTTATGCTGAAGATACAAGCTAAAAGTTCTTTTAAGATCAAAAAACAATTTAAAATTCTCGAGTTCGATTGGTGTGTTTATGTATAGAAAAAAATATATAATATACTTGATGTCACATTTTGACATTTGTGAGATTTTTTTTATGTTAGTCAAGATGAACAAAAATAATATTTTCACAAAAGTTGTGATAAAAATATCTGAAGGACTGCAGAGTAAATTGGAAGTCAAAAATTAATATAAGATCTTTATGAAAAGTTGAATTTCCAGAAATAGTATGGGAAGTTGTACTATTCCATAAATAGTAATTGGATAGTCAAATAGATTACTTTATAATTAAGTTTATTTACATTAATAAATAAATAAATAAATAATAAATGAAAATCGTGAACCGTAGTTTCTGTAAATTGTTGGTCACGGTCATTGGAATTCGTTTGACATTATCTTTTATTGACTATTAAATGTCAACCTATAGCACCTAGAAATCTCTGTCCTTAACTATGAAGCATATATTCATGAGAATCCTTTGCCAACTATTATTACTAGTACTTTAAGCAACCAATACGTTTTTTTTATTGTCAAAACCAAAAAAAAAAAAAAATTTATGTCAGAAAATATAGAAGAAAATGCAATGAATTACTATATGTCACACTCAACTTGATCTATAAGTTAGTTATTGGAAATTAATTACTATAATGAAAAAAAATATAAATGCCGAAAAACCTTTACATTTGGTTGCTTGACATTTTTTTGCTCTGTTGACTTTTTAATGAGGCTAACCCTGAGGACGTCGGATTTGGGTGGTAGTTCGCTATTCAAAGTCTAATGTTGTTTTCGTTTCTTAACATATATAAATAAAAAAGTAAAAGTTATAGACCTCATACCATAAATATATGTATGTATTTATTTATAACCTAAATTGAAAGATAGAGAAACAACGGAAAATAAAAGAAGGTTTTTTGTCTCCAAAAAGTTGTTACATACCTTTACTGATATTGAAGTCCGAGCGAAGCTTTGGTGGTATAAAGAAAACCGGCCATCAGCAAAAGTTTTCCTTTTATCTAAATATATCATCTTTTTCTTTTCTTTTTGCCCCCCTATTCTGATATATGGTAAATTAATACCGAAATTAGAAATTAGAACTAACAATTACTTCACGACGTACACTCATGTTATTCAAATAAGAATAATGATAGCAACATCAATTTTAATTTCAAATTTGAATATAACTTAACCAGTATTTGAGTTGAATTTTTTTTATTGATAATATAATTGAAAATAAGTATCAGATCAGTTAAAATTACAAGAATTTATATATGAATAAAAAAAATAAAAATTACTCAATGTCATGTAAATTGGCATTCAAAAATTATAATTAAAGTAAGTTGCACTTGTCACTTGAACTTTTTCTTTTTTATTGATGAGTAGAAAGCGGATTGTTAACGATGTCATAAAAAGTATTGAGGAGGAAAAAAAAAAAATGTAGAGATCTAGGGGTTCTCTGTGAATGAGCAAATTAAAACATAAATAAATAAAGGAAAAAAGAAAAACTAAAAGTTAGAGACAGAAGGAGAAAAAGAGAAGCTGTTTCATATACCAACTATAGTAGTCCAATACAAACAAATTACTTTAGTTTATCTACAAAGAAAATGTTGAACCATGAAAATAGTTGTCATGAATATCTGTCATTTTTGTAAGGTTTCATTTATATAGATGTGTACATATGTTATATATATATATATATATATATATGTATATAAGTGGACGAGGTCATGAAATGTGGATTCAAACCCTTGACTTAAATATTAATATCAGGAGATTGAATTTGTTGCTAGGCTTTACTTCTAACCACTTCATTTTGATGTCACCTTATGTATCTTATATATATATATATACATGTGTGTGTGTGTGTGTGTGTGTGTGTGTATGTTGGTAATGACCAAATAAAACAGTCTAATAAAGGTGGTAATCATAAACACAATTAAGTAACTGTAGAGCCAATTGAGAGTTAGCCAAACATGAGGTTCTTTTTAAAAGCTGAATTATATCACAAGTTATACTTGAAGGGTAAATAGTAATATAAAATTGGATAGTCAAATAAATTACTTTAGTTTATCTACAAAAAAAAAAAAAAAAATGTTGAACCATGAAAGTAGTTGTCGTGAATATGTCATTTTTGTAAGATTTCATTTATATATATGTGTACATATGTTATATAATGTTTTTTTTTTTGGTGTAAAAAAAGACATATAGATTATCTGTCAAATGAATATATAGTTATCTAAGGCTAGTAAGTGCAAAAGAATGTAACTTTTCTAGGTCCTTATATATCGTGGTAAATGTTTGTATATTACACCTGTAATAAATGTGAATTTAGTCGTAAGTTATGCTGAATATACAAGCTAAAAGTTCTTTTAAGATAAAAAAATGTTGAAAATGAACAATTTAAAATTCTCGAGTTTGATTGTTGTGTTTACGTATAAAAAAAAATACAATATACTTGATGTCACATTTCGACGTTTGTGAGATCTTTTACGTTAGTCAAGATGAACAAAAATAATATTATCACAAAAGTTGTGATAAAAATATCTGGAGGACTGCAGAGTAAATTGAAAGCCAAAAATTAATATAAGATCTTTATGAAAAGTTGAATTTCCTGAAATAGTGTGGGAAGTTGTTCTATTCGATAAATAGTAATTGGATATTCAATAGATTACTTTATAATTAAGTTTATTTACATTAATAAATAAATAAATAAATAATAAATGAATCTCTGTCCTTACCTATGAAGTATATATTCACGAGAATCCTTTGCCAACTATTATTACTAGTATTTTAAGCAACCAACACGTTTTTTTTTTTTTTTTTTTTTTTTTTTGTTTTTGTCAAAACCAAAAAAAAAAAAAAGTATGTCAGAAAATATAGAAGAAAATGCAATGAATTACTAGATGTCACACTCAACTTGATCTATAAGTTAGTTGTTGGAAATTAATTACTATAATGAAAAAAATTATGAATGCCGAAAAACCTTTACATTTGGTTGCGTGACATTTTTTTGCTCTGTTGACTTTTTAATGAGGCAAACCCTGAGGACGTCGGATTTGGGTGGTAGTTCGCTTTTCAAAGTGTAATGGTGTTTTCGTTTCTTTATATATATATATATATATATATATATATATATATATATATAAATAAGTGAAAGTTGTAGACCTCATATTTATTTATAACCTAAATTGAAAGATAGAGAAACAATGGAAAATAAAAGAGGTTTTTTTTGTCTCCAAAAAATTGTTACACACCTTTACTGAAATTGAAGTCCTAGCGAATAGCTTTGGCGGCATAAAGAAAACCGGCCATCTGCAAAAGTTATATAATTTATCTAAATATATCATCGTTTTCTTTTCTTTTTTTACCCCCCCTATTCATATATATGGTAAATTAATACCGAAAATAGAAATTAGAACTAACAATTACTCCACGACCTACACTCATGTTATTCAAATAATTAGAATAATGATAGCAACATCAATTTCAATTTCAATTATGAAAATAACTTAACCAGTATTTGAGTTGAATTTTTTTATTGATAATATAATTGAAAATAAGTATCACATCAGTCAAAATTACAAGAATTTAAATATGAATAAAAAAATAAAAATTACTCAATGTCATGTAAGTGGCATTCAAAAATTATAATTAAAGGAAGTTGCACTTTTCACTTGAACTTTTTCTTTTTATTGATGAATAGAAAGAGGATTGTTAATGATGTCAAAAAAAGTATCGAGAAGGGGGGAGAAAAAAAAAAAAAAAAAAAAAAAAAGAAAGAGATGAAGAGGTCTAGGGGTTCTCTGTGAATGAGCAAATTAAAACATAAAGAAATAAAGGAAAAAAGAATAACTAAAAGTTGGAGACAGAAGGAGAAAAAGAGAAGCTGTTTTATATACCAACTATAGTAGTCCAATACAAACAAAGGCGACATATCGACAAGGCATTCAATTTAAGAAACCCAAAACAAAAGTGATCCCAATCAACCAAACAAAAACAAATCTAACAATATCACAGAATATTCCTATTTGTTCTTTAAAAAAAAAAAAAGACAGTTTCTATTTGGTCCTGTCATCATTAAAGTATAAATGAGAAATATTTTGCTTTGCACTAGTTATAGCTATATGAAAGGAAATAAGAGATATTCCAATCCAACGAGCTTCCATAGGAGTTGAAAGAAGTTTGCGCTCTCTTTCTGCATAATAAAATAATAAAGTCAAACCTGAAATATTCGTAAACTCACAAGGACAACATGTCGTTGAAGTAGAAGCTGCATATATTATAAACGTACCTTGGCATAATTTGCTTTGTCCAGCTTCTTGACCTGAAAGTTCAAAATAATATTTATTAATATAAGAGCTTTTACACTCTAAACTTGCAACAAGAATCGTACTTTATGCATGTAGTTATTATTATTTTGATAGTTGAATTAACTTTTAATCAGACTGATATAATTTTCCACATTAAAAACTTACATGACATGCGGAACTGCTTTTGATCATAAATCATATTATTGAAAAGTTAATTAAACAACTAAAACACTAATACTAATAGTGAGATAAAAATACCGTTCTTATCATAAATTGTTCTTTTTGTTTAATATTACTCTTGTTTATATTTATATATATTATATTATATTATTTCGTGACAAACCTCGAAAAGTAACCACAAGGATAAGATTGTGTGAGCAGGCACCATTACGAGAGGGTTGAAAGTCTGTAAACAAGAAATGAAAAGAACTTCTTTGTCAGAATTCTTATTCTCACACACCTTATATAGGACCACTTGAAGGGAAAAAAATAGAGAGAGAGTAATTTTAGTTAAATCTTTTGGAATTTGGAAAAGAGTAGCTACTGCTTTTGTTGATTCTTCAATTTTCTATTCTAAACACAAATCACTTAATTTAAAACAATTATATTTATTTATCACACGCTTCTATTGATTGTAACATTTCTCATATTATTTCCGAAAGATATCATTTCTACAATTTCAAGTATTTTTTTCATACCCACCTTAACTTTTTTTTAAAACGTATTTATATATGTAGTGAAAACCGACTTCATAAAAAAATTACAGAAATTAAAGCTTTGTTTGGGAGAAAAAAAAAAACTTTTACTATAAATGTCTATGTACTCTTATATTAAAATATTATTTCAATAATTTGTGAAAATTAAAGAAACTAGGGTTAGGTTTCAAAATAGTCTGACTTAAAAAAAGAATACTATTACTAAGAATAAAACAATTCAAAATTCGAATATTGGAATATATATACTCGAACGCTCATGTCCCCAACTGTGAGTAAACATAAATTCAATATAGTGCAACTTTATATCTATTGTAGATGTAACGTTTGGAAGATAATCATCAAGTAAAATAGGTATTGTCCTTTTCCTCATTTACGTGAACAATAAATTTGAACCTGGAAGGAGCGTTGAAAGTCAAATACAATGTTTAATTGTAGTGACGTTGTTTTGAAAAATATTCAAAACGGTTTTTTTTTTTTTTTTAATAAATATCTGTATGATTTATTAATGATTTTCTTGTATACATCTATGAGTTCTATCCAAATTATCACGAGAAAATTGGTGATACGGTTAAATAAATCAGTAATTGAGCTTTAGTATGTTTAAAAAATGGACATAAATAAACAAGAAAAAAAAATACTTTGCCACATCTCTCGAAAACTATAAGGTTACGGATATTTATGTAAATTCCAAAAAAAAAAAAAACATATATGAAATAATATTCCAAACGAAGAATTAGTTACCTGAGGCTTGCAAATAGCAACCACCATAGGAGCAATATAATTTAATAAGAGTATCCCAGTGCAAAATAATGTAATCTTTCTAGGTCCGTATATTGCGGTAAATGTTCGTATATTATACCTGTAATAATATGTAATATTTTAAAGATCAAAGAATGACGAAAATGAAAATTAAAAAATTTGAGTTTAATTGATGTGTTGATATATTAAATTAAAACTTACTTAAGATCACCTTCCACGTCTGTGAGATCTTTTATGTTTGTAACAACCAGAAAGAACATTGTCACGAAAGTGGTGATAAAAATATAAGGAGGACTGCAGTGCAAAATGAAAGCCAATACATGAGGATTTTATGAATAGTCGAATTTGTTGAAGATTTACTATTAGCTTGATAGAAATATAAAATTTTAAAGTCAAATAGATAACTTTAAAAGTTTATTCTACAAAAACAAAAAAACCAAAAAATGGGCAAACCGTAGTTCTAGTGAATTAACGTTTGGTCAATATCTTTGGTATTGACTATTAAATGTCAACCGAAAATAACACCTTGATATCTCGGTCCTTATGAGGTCTATATCATGTCCATCTTTAGCAAACTGTTATTGTTATTATATTTTAGGAAATATAAGTTTTTTACGTCAAAAACAAAAAATTATCAAGCAATAAATTATATGTCAGACTCAACTTGATCTATAAATTACTTAATGGAAAATTGATTACCATAGTAAAAAAAAAAAAAGGTTATAGTGGAAGTTTAAGGTGGGATTTGATTTTTAATCCAACTGTATATGTCAAGCAACCAAACCAAAGTTTATACATATATGTATAAATGTGTATGTGTGTCAACCTATTGGATTAACTCAACGGATGAGAGTGTAAGAATTTGAATGATAATTCACATGTTCAAAATCTGTGAATATTTTTGTTTTTTAAATTATTAAGTCTTGGATTTCATATATAAATACATTTTATGTAGGTATGTATGTTATATATATATATATATATATATTTATATATGCGAAAATTAATTTGGAAGACAAAGAGCAAGATAAATGGAAAATAAAGGAATATTTTTTGTCTCCAAAATATTGTTGACACACCTCCACTGAAATGGAAGTCCAAGCGAAGCTCTGGTGGCATAAAGAATACCAACATTGTGGAGGATACCGGCCATCTGCATGTATAAAATTTTCCTTTGTTATATAAACATATATAATCTTTAATTTTTTTTTTTTTTTCCTTCTCTCTATCATGGCAAACTAATACCGTACACAGTTTCTTTTACCCCTTAATTTATGGCCGAAAAGTGTGAAAAAAAAAAAAACAAAAAGAGCTCTAAATTTAAATTAGAACAATCAACTAGTACTTCACTAACGTATGCTCATGCTGGTAAACTAAAATTAATGTTAGATAAACCAATTTTAATCTCAATTTTTAAATAATAAGTTGTAAATGTTGAAAACTATCACATCACTTAAAATTAAAGGATTGTATCTATCACAAAAAAAAAAAAAAAAAAAAAAGGACAACTAAATCATAGAAGTTGATATTCAAAAATTGAGATTAAAATAGTTCTCCTCAAACTACTAATTTCTAAGTAGAGTAGTTTATACATAATATGTGTCACTAATAGGTTTCTATGATCATTTCATTTATATATATATATATATATATATATATTGTTTCATGATCGCATATGAAATTTATTGTGAAAATCTGAAGACATGTGAACGGGTTAATGTTTTACATTAATCACATTAAAAATATGTATATATAATGCCATTTTTTTTAACATTTTAACATCACAGAGAATCACTTAATTTCTAGTGACCTGAGAAAAGTTATAAATTATATATAACAAAATTCCATTAAAAAGATTTTAGATCAGGATGGGAAGAAAATAACAGTACCGCAGAATTGACAAGAGATGTTCCAAGAGAATATTGCTTAAGTCTAAAGGGAGGAACTGAATACATGGTGGCCAGTAAAAGACCAAGACCATAGATAGAGGTAGTGATGAGGTTGGCATTCATCCACGACAAAATCAACAGGCCAGTCACTACATAAAATATCATCAAGAACCATGCTTGTTTAAGTGAAATTTCCCCAGATGGTATAGGTAAATGAGGCTTGTTTATCCTGAGAATAAAATAGAAAAATAGAATAAGATAATAGGGCTCTTGATTACTGTCAGCAATCTGATGAGGAGAAAAAAAATTAAATAATAAGAAAGGCATATGCAAGAAGTAAAAATAAGTTTACCTGTCAATATCTGCATCGTAAATTCCATTGATGCCATTATGATAAGCATTTGCAAACACTACAGCAATTAAGCCAGGGAATGCCTTAAACAGGAGAGACACTTGAAACAATGTAGGGTTCTCAAGAAACACTCTTGCAAATAAGCAACTGCTCAAAAAAAGAAAGAATTACCTAAATTAATCACGCTCAACCGGGCTCAAAAAAAAAAAGTTAGAAAAAAATTTCTTGCAGTAAGAATCAATGTTTCTCACTATTGTTCATTGTTTTCTTCAATCTCTCTATCTCTAGCTAATTTCCTGCAAAAGTTTACTTACATGGCCGATACAATCAGCGGTATAATCACGTAGACCCTTGCGAATTTGCAGCATGCTGATCCAAAACGTAATACTTCCGTAAGTGTCGAATGGGAATCACCAGATTCAACTTGAGCGCGTAACTAAAACACGAAGTGTTTCACTCTTGATGAGATGAATATATGGCAAACCAATTGGAAAAACTAACATACGAAATCAAATCAAAAGACTCAAGGGGCCACTAAGCAATTTTCTAATCTAATTTTATTGTGAACTTTTTTTTTTTTGCTCCTATTTCGTTAAGAGTAAATGGATAAGTAGTGTATAATATGTGGTTACAGATATAGCCTAATAATTAACATTTAACTACACATAAGATGTTGAGTTTGAATCCATCACATTTAATTTTTTTAAAAAAAATAAACACATCATATATTGTCATAAGAAGAATTGTCATAAGAAGAAAAACGAAAAAAAAAAGTACCCGAACGGTATCACGCCTATCTTGACCGTACAATAAGGAGTTTGAGAACTTGTTTTCCCCATAGAGCCCCACAGGCAGGATCAAATTATTATTGGTGAAGCATTTTGAAGGAAAATTGGAGGATAATTTATTGATACTTTTGGTTATGGGTTTAATTGGCATAAGCCTATTCTTATAGGAAGAGGCCTTGGAACTTAGTCGAGGGATTATTATTGGTACTCTAAGGGAAGAGTTGGAGATTGCGAGCTCCATAGTGTTATATTTCAACTCAAGAAACTTGGAAAAAGGAAAAAAGAGAACTAAAAGTGTTGTGAATAAAAATTGCTTCAAAGAGCTCATCTATTTATAGAAGTATTGCAACTTGTATAAGACTATTTCCTCGCTCTTTGATGTCTAGCTACTTATTTTATATAGTTGATTGATATCTTCTACGACTAGTTCCATTTGCCGTAAAATATCTATTCTTAGACTTTTCGTTGCTGCTTTGTAGCTTAAAAATATATCAAATTAAATATGTTATGGCTCAGTTCATAGATTCAATTTTCAGGTGCAAATCTTAGTTTAACGGTAGATTTTAATTCAACTAATCGTTTTTAATGACATATATTTAAGAATGTCATCCAATGTCCAAAAGTTTGACGGCATGTATTTGAATATCGACATACTAAACTTGGTAAGTTTGTCTCTTTGTATGTAGTTAAAACTTATATAACATCACCTATTATATCGTTTATTCTTTTCAAGACACTTGATATATATATATATATATATGTATAAATATATATATATATATCTATTTTCAATGACAAATGAATGGAAAAAGGAAATACAATGTCCAATAAAATTAGCACATATCATAATTAGGTTCACACCCAATACCCTTCTCATTCTTCGTCAAATTCCTTACTTAAATTTTAGTTAAATATTAGCTTGGGGATTTGACCATATAAGGATTTTCCATGTACTTGCTTTATATTTTCTGAACGTAGACTTTCAGTTGCTTCTCGATACTCTGTCCCAATCTTCACGTAACAACAGAAAAAGATAATTTACTACCTTTTAATATTCATTGGATTGAATCTGAAACATATTTTATCTCTAACGACTTTGAATTCGGCTATTTGATTTTTCAGTTTAATTTCGAATCTTGCATACTTAATAATCTTAAAGATCTTGATCAAGATTTGAGTCCTTGAATTAAAATTGTGGTTTAATTATATCTAGATTCATTTGTGGTTAACTCAATTTCAGTTTCGACGGACAACTTTATATGTTATATAACAGATAATTAGACACACCATACACGGCTTAGCTTCCTGTAGAGACAGTTTCTGACTATATCGAATGGTCCACGGTCAAATTAACTTGAGATGCCATTAAAGTAGAGTGTCGTGGGATAATATAAATAGAGTGTCGTGGGACAAATAATTCAGTCAGCTTCATTTTTTTTTTTTTTTTTGGAAATATTAGAATCATTAAATTTCGTCGTTGAAATTTTCATTAGAAGGGGAGAGTTGTAATACCCTAGTTTGAGCTACTAGCTTATTTAGAAGAATGAGATTAAAAAAAAAAAAAAAAGAGAGAGAGAGAAAAATAGATGAGGACCGATGATCTCTTTTGGATAGAATGCAAGTCATTTGTTGCTTAGAAGGACATGCAACTTTAATTATGACATCATTAACAATCCTCTTTCTACTCATCAATAAAAAGAAAAAGTTCACGTGTGACAAGTGCAACAACTTTAATTATAATTTTTGATTGCCAGTTCACATGATATTGATTTATTTTTATTTTTTTATTCATATATAAATTCTTGTAATTTTAACTGATATGAAACTTATTTTCAATTAGTTTATCAATAAAAAAATTCATCGTAAATGCTGGTTAATTTATATTCAAAATTGAAATTAAAATTGATGTTGCTATCATTATTCAAAATTAAACTATTGCAGATGGCCTGTTTGCTTTTTGCCACCAGAGCTTCGTTCGGACTTCAATTTCAGTTAAGGTGTGTAACAAATTTTTTGAAGACCAAAAACCTTCTTTTATTTTCCATTGTTTCTCTATCTTTCAATTTAAGTTATAAATAAATACATACATATATTTATAATATGAGGTCTATAACTTTCACTTATATATATATATATATATATTGTTGATGTCGAAATCTCTCCCGACAGCAACACCCAATGTGAACGGATATTCTGATCACGTCCGGCCAGTCACTCCGCCGCTATTACCTGCAAGATGAAAGCACCTCGAGCTTAGGGGGACACCGGTGTGGTGTCTGCCGAGGGCACTCCGATGCTTAAGTCAGTACGGGGATAGATGAGCAGCAGGAGAGGCAGAGTTTTGGCAAGGCAGAAAATGAGCTTACCTGAATTTGTGGTTGTTTCCTCTATTTATAAGTGTCCTCTTCGGACTCGGGTACACGGGTTGGCCCGTCCGGGTCGGCTATTTGGTGCCTCGAGTAGGCGACGTGGCCCTAGACCTGCAAGCGTGTCAACCAGGGGCGTCACCACGCATTCAGCCTACGGGGCTATAGGGCGACCGCTGTCGATGCCTGGGGGGACAATCCCTGCAAGGGCAGGTGGCGGTGATGTGACATGTTGTAGGGGTGATAGACGGCGCCTTCTGCCGATGGGACTTGTGTCAGGAATAGTGTGACAGGTGGAGTATGGTCTTCGACACCCGAAGCGTATAGGTATGGGGCTCGTCTGGTCTTCTAGTCGGTTGGTTGTCGTCTGTGGGTAGACGAATAAGCCGACAAGCTGATGATGTCCGAGTACGGTCAATCGAATTAGCGAACAAGTTATGGTCGGACATGGTCGGACAACTGGTCTCCGATCGGGGCTCCGGAGCCGAATATGAAGTCCGATGACAGAATCATGTGCATTGTGTTCGGAGCAGAAATTGGCATCAACATATATATATATAAACGAAAACACCATTAGACTTTGAATATGCGAACTACCACCGAAATCCAACGTCCTCTGGGTTAGCCTCATTAAAAAGTCAACGGAGTAAAAAAAGGTCAAGCAACCAAATGTAAAGGTTTTTCCGCATTTATAATTTTTTTTTATTATAGTAATTAATTTCCAACAATTAACATATAGATCAAGTTGAGTGTGACATATAGTTCATTGCATTTTCTTCTATATTTTCTGACAAAGATTTTTTTTTTTGACAATAAAAAAAACGTATTGGTTGCTTGAAATATTAGTAATAATAGTTGGCAAATTAAGGATTCTCATGAATCTATACTTCAGAGTTAAGGACCGAGAATATCTCTACACGTTATAGGTTGCATTTTATAGTCACGTGAATGAGGTTGCACTACTTAAACATCCTATTTGACTTTTTGACGCGTCCTTTCAGGTTCGAATTTATTGTTCACGTGAATGAGGAATAAGACAATACCTAATTTACTCTACGATTATCTTATCTTCTTCTCCTCCTTTTTTTTTTTTTTTTTTTTTTCAACCCACACACTCAGACCCAAACATTATTTAACATACTAAAAGATCTAAACTTTTACTGTTCCTTTAACCGTAAATTATAAAGTAAATTGACGTTTTTGTCCTTCAAACCCGCTACCTTCCCTGTGGGTTACACAATGAATTACCGATTTTGCCCTTTTGGCATTGTCTGGTCATCAGCATTACAGTGTTGCAGCCTCTGCTACAACTGCGGGGTGTGATGTGTGGCAGAAAAAGAGAAAGATAGAGAGAGAAAGTAAAACATATATATATCTACCTTAAAATAAATTTTTTTAAAAATAAAGATAGAAAAAGAAAAACCATAAGATAAAAATTTATATTTTATTAAATTATTTTCAATTATAAAAAATAAAATTATATACGTTAAATAATATGTGAAAATTTTAAATTATTGAATTAATAAAAATTTAACGGAAAAAAAAAGAATAATACATTTAAAGAATAAATTAATACAATTAAATTATAATATTCAAAATAAGCAAACAAACTAAAAAATTTGAAATTAAATAATAATTTATAAAAATTTCAAAATATAAAAAGGTCTATAAAATTACAATAAATTTAAAAATCAATAAATAATTTTTCTACTGTAATGAAACGTAATTATAAAAAATATATATTTATAATTATTATAACTAAATTATTATTTATGTCATATATTAGTATTATTATTTATAATTAATTTTTTTAAATATTTAATCCATTTCTAGGTTTATTTATTGATTTAATTAATTTTGTTTAAATTTAATAAATTTACTTAAGTTATTAAATTTTTTTTGACTATTTAAGTTTAAAAGTTTTAATTTTTATTTATTCTTTCTGATTTTTTAATAATAATATATTATTAAATTTTATTATATTAACAACAATTCTTACACTTAATATTTTATTTTAATATTTGATATTATTATAATATTTATTCTTTGACTTCTTTAATTTTTTTCTTCTTTTTTTTTTTTAAAAAACAAAATATTCAATAAGTTTCTTTTATATTTATATCTAATAATCTTTAGAAACAAATTTTTTAAAATTTCTATTCATTTTTACGTGTATTTGTTAATTTAATTGGTTTTTATTTTATTAAATTTACCCCGCAACTTTGTTATCCCTTTGATTTTTCAAATTTTTTTAATTTTATTTATTATTTGTAATTTTTTTTTAAAGAAAATTATGCTTATAAACATGAATGTATGTACTTTAAAATTATAGTAGTAAATACTAAAAAAAATATACTTAGTGTAATTATAATCTATATTTTAATAAACTGCTTTTATTATATAATACTCAATTATTTTCATTTTTGTTTTTTCTTCCTTCCCTGTGCAACACACGGGTATTAAACTTGTAACATCTAGAATAAGATTATTAGATAATGACCCGCTGTTTTGAATTCAAGTTATCAGTGTAGTAGTAATTTATAATTAAAAGAAAAAACAAAATTCGTGTTATTTTGCAACCTAATCAGAACCTAATATCTTTAATTTTCACACCTTAAAAAATAAAAACTTTTCACTTTCAATTTACTATTTCAGAACATTTTACGAAGGAAATCTTTTTAAAAAATATTGCGAATAAAATAATTTAATAATACTTTGTAACGTATATTATGTTATAAAATAAACATAGTATAATAATTTATACATATTGATAATAAAAGCAAGCGTAATTTCTGGCATTTTCCTTTTCCTTTAGGCCATTTTCACTATATTGATAATAAAGGCTCTGTGCCAACAATTAAAAAAAAAGCTGGCTTTTGCATGCATTGATGGCGATAAATTACCAATTTTGATTTCTATTGTCGACAAATTAGCTTAATTGCCCATCCAGTGATGGAGCAACGTGTTAATGTGAGTGGTGCCCCCCACACACAATCTAAAA
Source organism: Ficus erecta (assembly GCA_008635985.1). NCBI lineage: Eukaryota > Viridiplantae > Streptophyta > Magnoliopsida > Rosales > Moraceae > Ficus > Ficus erecta. The sequence goes on along the minus strand of BKCH01000007.1, from coordinate 669,781 downwards.
ATTTTGTAAACTATAATTTCACTCCTGTCCCATTTTACAAGAACAATTAATTTTACCCCACTAAATGTTGAACATACAATTAAGTACTAATTCAATAAAAAATTGATCTTTCTTTTTTTCTTTTCATTTTATTTTATGTTCATCTATAAATAATAAGTCAAAGGCCAAGATTGTTTGGTCTATATCCTTTATATTTGTTAAATTGTCGGTGGTCTTACTGTGAGGGATGCTGGAGATGCATAAGGGCAATAGGCGACATCGACTGGGGCAACGTTGGTAGGAGTAGCCGCAGCGGAAATGGTTGGAGCAGAGAGAGAAATAAAGAGGTAACACCAGAGTAGATTTACTAAATTAAAACAGCATTTTATTTAGATTTAACAGAGTCAATCAGTAATTAAGTAGAAAACTATAGACAAATATTATGGTCAAAACTAATTTACAACGACCAATACTGATGTGAAGATTAATCACGGATAGATTGGATTTACCATAATACACGTTTAATTAATGATTAGTTATTTAAGAAATTGATTTTATCGTTTTAGTAAAAACGGTCATTTGTTCTAAATTTAAAATGTGGTTATTTTCCCTTAAATGTGCAAACAAGGTAAAATAAAATGCCTCAATAATATTATATATATTATTAGCGTCAGAAAATGTAGCTTTAACAAATACAACAGTATAAACGAAAAGCATATTAAGTTGCACTAATACATGGCTATATGAAAGGAAATAAGAGAAATTCCAACCCAAGAAGCTTCCAAAGCAATTGAAAGAAATTCGCGCTTGCTTCCTGCATATTATATAGTAAAGTCAAAATTGTAGTCAATATAAATAATTCGTTACTCACTAGGACAACATGTTTTTTTTCAGTTGAAGCTGCGTATATTACCTTGGTATAATTTGCTTTGTCCAACTTCTTGGCCTGCAAGCACAAAATAAAATTATATAAGTTTCAAGAGATTTTTTCATAATATACATACATATATATATATATATATATCATATTGTTGAAGTTTATGTATCATACCATGACAAACCTTAGTAAGCAACCACAAGGAGAAAATTGTGTGAGCGGGCGCCATTATGTAAGCCTTGAAAGCCTGTAAACAATTAATAGAATTTCTTTATCTCAAATCGTTTTCTCGCACCTTAGAAGTTAGGACCAGTTGAAGTAAGAGTAAAAAAAAAAAAATAATGTCTTTAACAATTTTTCCTTTTATTTTACGTCTATTTTTGTATATCAATTAATTAATTATAACTTGGAAATATCTATGAATCTTCTATCCGAATTATAATGAGTAAATCGGTGATTATTTAGTTAGAACCTTTAGTACGTAAATAAAAAAGTAGCCATAAATAAAAAAATGAATAAAAAGAAAAATATTTACAGATATCTTTTGGAAAAGAATCAAGATTTACCTATTTTTATTTGAATATTTCCAAGAAAATAAATTTGATATGTTACTAATTAAGCTTTCAAACAAAGAATCATGAGTTACCTGAGGCATGCAAATGGCTATCACCATAGAACCAATGTAATTTACCAGAAGTATCCCTGTGAAAAAGATTGCAACTTTTCTGGGTCCATATATTGTCGGAAATGTTCGTATGTTATGCCTGTTAAAAATTGAACGAAGAATCTGAGTAGTCCGAAAAGAACACGTCATCTTATCAACTTAGATCTGAAAGAGAAAATTTTCTAAAATTATAAATCAGTTTCTTCATTAGTTTCTTTTTTCCTTTCTTTTTTTTACGTCATGCTTTTTATTAGGTTGTTTTTTCTTATTCTAAATTTGTAGGATCTTGATTTTTCTTTTTCATTTAGCAAAGCTTTTGCTTTGAATAATTTTTTTAAAAATGACAAAGGTACAAGCCAATTAAGACAGGTTTCGAGATTGAAAGAGTAAACAAAGGGAAAAAAAATGAAAAAATTTCCATTTGATTGATGTGTCGACACATTAAAAATAAAACTTACTTGATGTCTTATTTCATGTCTGTGAGATCTTTTATGTTGTTAATAACCAAAAACAAGAGTCCCGTAAAGGTGGTTATAAAAACAATTGGAGGACTGCACAACAAATTGAAAGACAAAAACAAAAAAGAAAATTAGATTTTAAGGAAAAGTTGAATTATGTATAACTATAAGCTAAAATACAAAGAAAATGTGTTGAACCATAAATATACTCTTACGAATTGATGTTGGGGAATTTTTTTTTTTTTTTTTTTTAGTGCAGAGGTTGTCACTCATGGAGTTGGAAAAGAATCAGTCAACGCTCAAATGAGAGAAGGCAATTTAAGGACAAGCTAATAAACAACCATTGATCAAGTGATAGGCGAATCAAATATTTGGAACATTACACCACTTACACCATAAACCAGCTTTTCAGGATTTCATTCGGATCAAATAGAAAATTACATAAACGAAGAGCCGTAAAATACAAACAAATAAATATGCAACACTTTTTTTTTTTTTTTTTAACAAGAGACATCATGCTTAATAAAACAAATGTAGTAAGGAATTCTTTTGACTGCTATGCAGCCCCAGATGGATTACAACCAAACTACAAGAATATTGATAATGAAATGAGTGCTCTTGTTTTTTTTTTTTTTTTTTTTTTTTGGGACAATTCAAAAGAAAAATGACAAATATTTACAGAACAGGGCCCTATTACAAAAGATCAATTCTATCTATCCAAAAGTCATCCCTCAAGCAGGAGTATAAGTTAAGTAGTGGTATTCCAAATTGTGATTGTACCAACTCGAAAGATCAATAAAAGTTCAAAAAGCTGTTTTCTCAACTCTCACAACTCACCAAAATTGAAACACTTAAACTCGGGAATTTTTCTCAACTAAATGTATTAACAACCATCTTACCACAAGGTTTAGCATGTGCACAAAAAGAACTCTGGAAATCATTTCTTAATAGTCAAGATAACAAAAACTACCTCAAACCAAACATTTTGAAATCACACTTAGATAACTTTGCAAAAAATTTGACCCAAATTCCAAAATGACAAAAATTAAAATCACGCATCAATATGCTCACCACCCCCAACCAAAAATCAGACAGTGTCCTCAATGTCTAAAAATATGTACAAATGTGGAGAAAAAGGGAAAGGGAACACCTGGATGATGACGGTGGAAACATAAATGAGCTACCTGATCTGATGCTCCAAAACACACAAACAAATAATAAAGCACATTAAAACAAACCGAAAATAAAGCACACAAAACACACGAAAATAAAAGAAACAAAAATATGATACAAAAAGGGTTGGAAGCAAACTACTCATAAATCGGGGCCTCAATAATGATAAAATTCTCCCATCGCTTGGGTTCTCGATCTTGACAGCACCATTGGGAAAGACTTGTTTCACCACAAATGGACCAATCCACCACGATCTCAACTTACCTGGGTGGAGATGCAGACGGGAGTCATAAAGATGTACCCTCTGATTTGGCTCGAAGTTCTTCCTCAAAATCTGCTTGTCATGAGCCACCTTCATTCTAGCCTTGTAAATCTTGGAGTTATTATATGCATCGTTTCTTAACTCCTCAATTTCTGACAGCTGGAGCTTGCGATGTATACCTGCAGCACTAGATCAAAGTTAAGGGCTTTGATAGCCCAATAGGCTTTATGTTCAAGTTCTACAGGTAAATGACAGGCTTTTCCAGAGACAAGCGTGTAAGGAGACATTCCAAGAGGAGACTTGTATGCAATACGGTATGCCCAAAGAGCGTTTAAGAGACGTGAGGACCAATCTTGCGGTCAGGGTTTATTGTCTTCTCCAAGATTTGCTTGATCTCTAGGTTTGCCAGCTTAGCTTGGTTGTGGAAAGTGGCCACCACCTCTTCAAACTCCTGAAAATGCACGTATGGATTTTTACTTTCTAACCCATGAAAGGTTGGCAAAAGTTGAATCATACCCGGCTTGAAATCCAAATTCGGCATATTAGGTGGAAACATTATGCATGACGGTGTGGCCGTATGCGTAGGGTGAAGGTAATCGTTCAACGTCTTGTGTTGGACCTCCTCGTTTTGAGCCATCGAAAATGGATTTGGAATTGCTAAAGCGTTTGGAGATGGAGGAAGGCTAGATGTAGAAGAAGAAACTTCACTAAGGTCTTCAGGTTTTCTTGCAAATCTCCCTAGTTCGTTTCTATAACGATTCATTCACCTTGAGCGTTTTTTTAAATTTTTTTTTGAAAGAAAATTATTTTACAAAAAGAACAATCATGTAGATTCGCGAATCGCAACCCCTAAGAGTGCTCCCAGGAAAGATTGGTGGGGCAAGGCCTCCTTAAAAACCAACCTCCTAGACAGAGCAACCTTCCCATGAAAGATTGGTGGCGTAGAACGGTAACAAAAACCAATCTCCTAGACAGAACTCCCTTAGTTTGTACTTTCCAACATTTCCACACAATTGCTTGCAAAAATTTATTAAATTTTATGGCGTATTTTATGGAATGTTAGATGTTAGATATTAGTATCCTAAATTAATGCTAAACTAAAACCTAAGGTTACACAAATTATGAGTCCTAATTTATTAACACTATATTAGTAACCAGAACAGTTAAAACCTAAAATTAATACAAGGAATTAAAACAAGCTATAAAATGAAAATTAACAAAAACAAAAATAAACAAAAATAAATATAAATATAAATATAAATAAATAAAACAAGTCAATCTATTGGTCGAGTGTTTTGAAGCAAAGTTGGAGGAATGTTTGATATTTTTAGTTATAGGGTTAAAGCAAGTCACCCTATTGTCATACGAGGAGGACTTGCAACGTTGAGGGAGAATAGCTGGTGGTTTAAGAGAAGAGAAAGAGATTGAGGGCTCCATGTATGTCAATTGAAAACAACCATTAAAAAAAAAAAAAAAAAGTAAAACGAGCTAAAAGAAAATGGGAGATAGGAAAATGTTTGAACACAAGTGCTTCCTCAGCTTCGGAATTTATAGAAGCATGGTACACATAACTCTTTTTTTTTTGTCTTTTTTAGGTTCAGTATTATCGCTTGTAAGCTAAGCCCACGGCAATGATATTGTGGATATTTCTATTGACTTTTACTCGTCTACTTGTCTTATTAGTTTTTCTCATATTATTATTCAATTTTTTTCGTTTTGATTAATGTGGTCGCTGATGACAGCTTTACTTCAAAACAAAGTATACAAAATATATATTAGCGTAATTAGTTATTCAATCCCCTCCTTCTGAATATGCTAGTTGTATAAAGTTGTATGAACACTTGTATATAACTAATATAAGTTGAATGAATTCTTGTAATAAAAATATTTAATTAGTTATTTACTGATTTTTTTTGGTTGAATAGTTCTTTGCTGATTAAATTAAACAAAATATGACTGATTCAACAGTTTTCTTAGCTATGATGTAACCTAAATAAACAATGATATATCGGAGCAGGTCAACCATCGAGCACATTCTTGCTCAATTTCTCAGTTACAAAACGTATATAGAAGTAAAATCTTCTTGGCTCTTGTGCCTTGTTAACGATGTTTAAAAAATCATAAATACTCCACCGAGAACAATCGACAATGAACAATAACAAAAATTTCATTGCAAATTATAAGTTGAATGAACACTTGTAGAAAAATTATTTTATTAGTTATTTACTGATTAAATTACACTAAATATGACTGATTTAACTGTTTTATTATGAGACGAACTCTAAGTAAACAAAATATATCAGAGCAGGTCAACCATCGAGCACTTTCTTGCTCAATTTGTCATTTACCAAACATACAATAAAAGAAAAATCTTCATGGCTTTTCTGTCTTGTTGACAATATCAAACAAATAAATACTCCACCGAGAACAATCTACAATGAACAGTAACAAAAATTTCATTGCGAATTGACACTAACAATCAAACTCTTACATAATTGAAGCAAAAGAATAAAATCACAATAAAATCCCATAAAATCATAACAATGGGAACATGTATAAGAATATTTCCGCTCTTTGAAGTCTACTTGTTTTTTTTATTTATTTTAATCATATAGTTGAATATCTTCTAAAATAGTTCCACTTGCTCTACTAGTTTTTTAATATAGTTGAACATCTTCTAAGACAGTTCCACTTGCCCTAAAATATCTAATTTTAGACTTTTCGTTGCTGCTCCGTAGCTTTAAAAAAAATTATAAAACTTATTATGACCGAGTATATAGATTCCATTTTCAGGTGTGAAACCTAATTTAACGGTAATTTTACATTTATCCAATAGTTTTTAAGAAGCCTATTGTAAGAATTAATTTTTAAAGATATATTTTTGAGTTAACTTTCTAACATTAGTTTCTACTAGTTATGTGGTTATTAGCTTGTGCATTGAGATTGTAATTTCTTCATTTTCCTTTCCTTTAAACTTAATTTGGTATCAGAGTGGGTCAATATTTTAGATGCCAGCCTAATTTGGATACTTAATCTTGCCTTGATCTTAATTGTCTATTATCTTCTATTTTAAAAAATGACACTATGACAAAAACCACATTTGACGATGATATCTAAATGCATCATGAAAAGTGTTGATCTACGTGTCTAAAATTTAGGACAAAAATAAAGCTTTTCCAAGCCTTATATGACCAAAATATGAAATAAGAGGTACTTTTTTTTTAACGGTTTAAAGTTCGAGGGATATTCTTTCTAATTGTTTAAAACTTAAGGGGTATAATCACCAGTTTTTAAAGTTCGGAGGGCAAAGTAACAAAAATATTAAAGTTCAAGGGGCAAAAATGAAGTTTGTCCTTATTAAATTACACTTTAATTATTACTATATCAGTAATTACATCTATTTAACTGACATAAAAAATAAAGATGATAACATTTTATAATTCATTGAGCATTTTTATCAGTTTTCAAATCTCATAAAGTAAAAATGAAATTTGTACAAAAATCTTTATAACGATGGCTCTTATAATTTGTCATTAAATACTTATATTACGACAGCTATTATTATACTGTTTATTCTTTTCAAGTTGCTTTCATATACGTGTGTGTGTGTGTATATATATATATTTTTTTTAAACGAATGGAGAAAAGAAATTGATGTTCAAGAAAATCAGCAAATCCTAATTAGATTCACACCCAATGTGTTTTTAATTTTTCATCAATAAATTCCTTAATCAAATTTTATTTAAAAAAAAAACTATATCCCTATTAAGTTCACACCAGCTATCTTTCTAATTATTCATCAAATTCCTTATTCAAAGTTTATTGAAAGAGTTACTCAAGTTTTTACCATAATATAATTTGTCATCAAAAGATATATTGCTATTTGGAAAGCTATGCAAATGTATTTAAATACCTCTTTTTTCTTTGTTTTTTTTTTAATTTTTTACGTGCTACTTGTTTTACTCGTTAGCTTCATAGTGTATAATTGAATAAATCACATCTATAGGCTAACAATTTAATATGGTAGTGTAGTATTCAAAGTCAAGTACAAAGTAACATAGAATGCATTAATTTAAAAATAGTCAATGGAACTTGTAAATTGAATATCAAATAATCAAACTATATAAATGTAGTAAACCCCACAATATATCCATTACATGGTTGATACTATCCCTTGTAGAAAGAGACATCACTTTTTTTTTTTTTTTTTGGTTCTATGGACTTGCTACTTGTTTTACTCGTTTAGCTTCATAATATATAATTGAATAAATCACATCTATAGGCTAACAATTTAATTTGGAAGTGTAGTATTCAAAGTCAATTACAATGTGACATAGAATGCATTATTTTAAAAATAGTCAATGGAACTTATAATTGAATATCAAATAATCAAACTATATAAATGTAGTAAACCCCACAACATATCCATTACATGGTTGATACTATCCCTTGTAGAAAGAGACATCTTTTTTTTTTTTTTTTGGTTAAGAGACATCGCATCTTGGATTCAATGTCAAGGTCCCCCAATCTCTTCAAGCCAAGGAAAGAGTTATGCGGTTTTGTTTTATCTTCCGGCGGCATATACTTAAAAAGTTCAACAAATACCTACTTTGTAAACTTTGATATAAAGAAGCCTCAATTTTTATTTTTTTTGAAAGTTGGGATATTACCGTTAGGTTATACCGCACGTGAAACAGCTTCAATTTTTCATTTTTTTTTTAAAACTATGATGATAAAAATTAATATATATATATATATATATATATATCAAGATATCCCGACTAAATCGACATCCCTTTAGCACTCTCTTCGTTTTTCCATCCCATTAAATATTATTAGAAGAAAAGAAAATAGAAGTTACATAGAAGTTGAACAAAATAAAAATAAATAAATAAATATATAAAAACAAGAACAATCCTAATCACCTAGTACAGCCTCCAAAAGAAAGTCGAAAAGCAGTTTCAAAAATAAAGTCGGAACTTTTTCCTTGACCACAATTTAAATCTCATCAACTTTCTTTTATATACCAGATTGAGCGACGTGCCTTGTTATTTTATTTTATTTTTTTTTCCAAATAAATCTGTTTTTAATAATTAATTTTTTTTATGATGGTATAAAATATATATATATTTCAAATAAATCATCAAACTAAAGCATATGCATATCAAGATATAGAGATGCGAAAATGAGTAAATTATGTCACTTTAAATAAACATCAACAAATTTATATAACTTTTGCCATAAAAACAAATTTATATAGCTATATTAATTTATGTGTACATACATATATATATATATATATTAAATCAACATATTTATAATTACATAAAATTTTGTGTGTGTGTGTATATACATAGTACATGTACAAAGAGCAAGATATCAAAAAAATTATATATCTAATTACGTGTCCATATATATTAAATCAACAAATTTTTGTAGTTACATATGTTTCCGTGTGTATATACGTACATGTTACAAAGAGAGTGATTATATGTATGTGTGTGTACGTTTTTTCTAAAAGAAATAACAATAAGAAAAACAAATAATAATAATAATAATAATGAAGTCATCCATAACCCAAGTTGCTCATCATGGATATAGAAAAAGTTGTTATTAATCATTTGTATGATCACATACAATAAGTAAAATTACAATTGAAATATTAAAAAAGAAAACCTTAAAAGCAAACAAGCTAGCACAAATGATTTGTGTGGTGTAAGAGGCTAAACGAGCCATGTGGATTGAAATTAAATCATTAGATTTCAACTAAATATAAAGGAAATAATTTGAACCATTGGATCAAAAGGTTGAAGTGCAAAAACATTCAAGGCTATTCTCACTTCTATGTATGCTAGTTTTGGTAAGTGTCTACGGCACTTACGTACTGTTCAAACCTTCTTATTAAACAACCAGTAAGTAAAGCAAGAGTAAGGCAGAAACAAAAAACATGGAGATACAAAAACATAGATACAAAAGTTAGCTCATTTTGTGCTTGGTTTGTGGTGGTACAAGCCACATTGTTTATATACATAATGAGCCAAGACATTTTGATAGTTTAAAAAAAAAAAAAAAAGAGTAAGTGGTTTGTCCTATGTTTGATCAGAAAGTATGATTTGAGAACTTCCAAGCTTCTTGTCTGATGCAGTTGAAGTGGATTCAGTTGAAACATGAGCTGATCTAGTTGGAGTATCATCAAAGATGGAATAAATAGTGAATATTGTTTTAGGTGCATCTTGTTGTTGATACTTTGTGCTTTTGATGAACACTATTTACTCTTTGTTGGTGGAGAGAGTCTTGTGAGCCTTCTTGATTACCTAGCATAAAAAAAGAACGTAACAAGGATCATTAGTTTAATTGCATATAATGGGCCTTTTAGCATGCAATACAAACAATTAAATTTCACCAAATCTAAAACCGTAAGTAGCTCAGTGTGAAGAGGATTATAAAGAGATATATATATATATATATATATATATATATTTACCACAAAACAAACAATGTTTGACAAAAACACTGAAGAGCATAATTAATGAATCATGACTCCAGTTTTGAACAAAAAGACTTGAAGTTTGATTGTGATATTGGGTACAACTGGTAGAGATTTCTTCCTATTTGGATGAGAGGAAAACCACATGTCTGACAATCATACTCCAACAAGCTATGATCAGAACAAGAATAATCATTTCCTTTTCATTCAATGTACCAATTATGCCAAAGAGGATAACAAGCGCATCATTTTCATCAAAGTTACAAACACAGACAAGGACATTCTTACGATTCACTGTCTCTGTAAAATATGTTTTTATAGCAAAAAGAAAATCCTTAGTTTCATAAATTAATCCACAAAAACTAAGGCCTAGCCGTGATTAAAAAAAAAAAAGGTACTAAATTATCACAATTTACAACACAATAGAATTACACGCAAAAACAAGCGCATGTGAATTTATACAGTTTTCCTACCCTCCCACAATGTGATGTGCTTCCAATGCCAACAAAAAGTCACCCATCCAATGGTATCTAACATTCAAAAAACCGCCCAATAAAATATGTGGCAAAGACAGCATTGTGACAACGAAACAACACCCCAAAGACACCAAAAATACTAACTTAAATTCAGAAAAGTTGTTATAGGCTTTGTCAATCACAGTTTTCCATTGTCCATAAGCATTTCTTTTCACATCTTGCAACATTCTATCTAGAATAGAAGAAGAAGAAGAATAGAGAGAAAAAGAAAGAATAAATCAAAGAAACTTATCAAAATTTATCTACTACGTCTGAAAAAGGGAGTTGAAAATGCAAAGTAAAACATAAAAATGACACATGCGTGCAATTGTATTAAGCTCTGTCAATGTGATGTGCTTCCAATGCTAATAAAAAGTCACCCATCCAATGGTATTTAACATCCAAAAAACCGCCAAATAAAATGTGTGGCAAAGACAGCATTGTGACAACGTAACAACACCCCGAAGACACCAAAAATACTAACTTAAATTCGAAGAAGTTGTTATAGGCTCTGTCAATCACAATTTTCCATTGTCCATAACCATTCCTTTTCACATCTTGCAACATTCTATCTACAATAGAAAAAGAAGAAGAGAGAGAGAAAGAAAAAATAAAAGAAAATTATCAACATTTATCTACTATGTCTGAAAAAGTGAGTTGAAAATGCAAAGTGAAACATAAAAATGGCACATGTGTTCAATTGTATTAGGCTCTAACAATGTGATGTGCATCCAATGCCAATAAAAGGTCACCCATCGAATGGTAATTAACATCTAAAAAACCGCCAAATAAAATGTGTGGCAAAGACGACATTGTGACAACGAAACAATACCCTAAAGATACCAAAAATACTAACTTAAATTCAAAAAAGTTGTTATAGGCTATGTCAATCACAGCTTTCCATTGTCCATAACCATTCATTTTCACATCTTGCAACATTCTATCTACAATAGAAGAAAAATAAGAGAGAAAGAAAGAAAGAAAAAATCAAAGAAACTTATCAAAATTTATCTGCTACGTCTGAAAAAGTGAGTATGCAAAGTGAAACATAACAATGGCATGTGTGTGCAATTGTATGAGGCTTTGTTGATGTGATGTGCGTCCAATGCCAATAAAAATCACCCATCCAATTGTATTTAACATCCAAAAACAGCCAAATAAAATATGTGGCATAGACGACATTGTGACAATGAAGCAACACCCAAAAGATACCAAAAATACTAACTTAAATTCAAAAAAGTTGTCATAGGTTCTGTCATTCACAGCTTTCCATTGTCCATAACCATTCATTTTCACATCTTGCAACATTCTATCTACAATAGAAGAAGAAGAAGAGAGAGAAAGAAACTTATCAACATGTATCTACTATGTCTGAAAATTTGAGTTGAAAATGCAAAGTAAAACATAAAAATGACACATGTGTGCAATTGTATTAGGCTCTGTCAATGTGATGTGCTTCCAATGCCAATAAAAAGTCACCCATCCAATGGTATTTAACATCCAAAAGACCGCCAAATAAAATGTGTGGCAAAGACAACATTGTGACAACGAAACAACACCCGAAAGACACCAAAAATACTAATTTAAATTCAAAAAAGTTGTTATAGGCTCTGTCAATCACAGTTTTAAATTGTCCATAACCATTCCTTTTCACATCTTGCAACATTATACTAATATACTAAAGGAATGAACACTTTTCACTGTTTTTTCTACAGTGATGAACAATGTTTTTTGATTTTTTTTCTCTCTAATTTCGCTGCCTTTGCTATAGTCTACACAGTACTGTATAGTAACTTGCTACAGGGAATGGACACTTTTTGATCTTTTCTACAGCAAAATGACTTTTTTGCCCTTCATCACTAACTATTTTTTTCTCCGCTACAGTATTATGTCGGTTTTACCCATTATTTTTTTGGTCAATTGACAATTTTTCCCTAAGCTTTTAGTTACTTTTACTATTTGATACAGTGTTGGGACAACTTTGTCCTTCTAAAATTATTAATGGACGATTTTACCCTTCGTTTGTAGTTGTTTTTTTTCCTTTGATACAGTGTTATTCCGGTTTTACCTTTCTTTTTTAATTGCTTTTCTTTTTCCTACATTGTGTTGCCAGTTTCACCCCTATTTAGAGTTTGTTTTTTTCCTTAATATTGTTTTTGCCTTTTTTTTTTACGCTAAATTTTAGACATTAGATTACGATATATTGTTGTATTGTGTTTTTGCTCACTTTGCCTTTTTTTGATTTTTAAACGATTTTTTACTTTAAATTTTTCATCTTTATTACAGCTTTTTTTTTTCTGGGTTTTTTTTGTGTGTCTTTTTTGTTTCTTTTGTTCTATTTTTAAAATACCCCTTTTTTTTAGAATTCTGCATGCATTTTTTTTTTTTTTTGCCTTTTTTGTTTGTTTTGTTTTATATTTAAAAAATCCATTTTTTTTTTTACGTTTTTGCATGTATATAACCTGATAAAAATTTGTTTTTTTGTTTTTTTGGTTTTTTTTTTTAAACAGTAAAAAAAAAAAAGGAGAAAATGGGATACATATTTTATTTTGTTATAATTTTTTTGTTAGGGTTAATTTTTTCCGGTTCTTTTGAATCTGAAGATTTTTGTTCTTTTTTTTTTATGTTTTATTTTTGTTTTAATTTTTTTTTCTTTAAATGAGTATGACTACAGAAATTTTTTTTTTATTTTTTTGATATTGTTTTCGTTTTTATTATTGTTAGTACAATTATCATTTTGATTTTGCATATTTATTATTGGGAGAGATTTTGAGAAGAATTATACTTATTATAATTATAATATTTATCTTAACTAACTACTTTTATTATATAATACTCAGTTTTTTTATTTATTTTTTTCTTCCTTCCCCGTGTAACGCATGGGTATTAAACTCGTTCTATCTATAATAGAAGAAGAAGAGAGAGAGAGAGAAAGAAAAAATCAAAGAAACTTATCAAAATTTTTATACTAGGAAAAGTGAGTTGAAAATGCAAACTGAAAAATAAAATTGACACGTGTGCAATTGTGTTCAATAGTTCAAAACTTACCTTGTTCTTTATCTTTCCACCAGGAAGCCGTTTGACTTCCTCTGGCTTTGATGCTGAAGTATCACCAGAAAGTAAAACAATGTCACTAAAGTTTAAATTTTCAAAGGAGAAAGCAAACTTTTTTGAAAGATAAAGAAGCTACTAACATTGCAAACACTCTGACCCATATTTAAAAAAAATAAAATTAAAAAAAAATCTTGTAACTGGAATACATAATTGGCGTTTAATTCTTGAAGAATGAAATCAAGTGAAAAAAACAAATTAATTAATCAAATAATTAAACTAGGTAACAAATTTGCATCTATAAATTGGAATTGGAAACCTGACTTGTTCGATTTCTTCTTTCTAGGGTTGGGTTCGATTGGTTTTGGTTTGTTTGCCTCGAAAGAAAAAGGACAGATGGGATTTGGGGTTTGATGGGTTAGAAAAAGAAACGAAGAGGTTAGAGAGAAAGAGAAGCAAACAAGAGGTTGGAACGAAAAGGAACACAAAGGTAGGAACGTAGAGGTTTGATGGTTTGACACCTGTACTTACCCAAAAGCTGAAGCAAACAAGGATTTTGACATTGTACGAAGCAAATAGCTTAAATAGACACACAGGTTCGAACAAAAGTACCAACTTCTTCTCCCTTCTAAATAGTGTACATACATACATATATATATATAGGCACTACTGTGCTTTCGATTTTACTTCATCAAAGCGATATTGTTTTTGTAACGCCCCGGCCATCTACGTAGGGCCAACTACGTAAACATGGGCCGTTACTTTTCTTACTTAACTTAATTCTTAATTTATTTGCTTGAAACTTTTAGAAAATTTCAGAATAAAATTTTCTTTTTCTTTTAAAACTGTAAAAGACTTTATTTTAAACTCAAACTTAAACTTGACTTATCACCATACATATTCATATGTACTCACTCGAGTACTGAGCTTTCATTTGAAAGCTATCATATTCATACCGTGGACCAAACCCAACCTAGTGCGGATTGGTACTACACAAGGCAACTTGTTGCCATCGTATTTGAAAACTTTTCCTTACTCAAACCATTACTTCATATAACATAATATAACATATTTTACAAAACATATTGCACAAAACTTATTTTTCAAAACTCGTGGCGGTGTCCATCCCACATTTCACAGTTCGCAGCACCATCTCTGCACAGTCTTGCATCAAGTACTGCCGGTAGGTTGCTTACTTACAGCATGAACGTAAGTAATGAGCTTATGCCCAGTAAGTACAATATTCAATCCGTAAAATATTTTAAGTGCCAGAATGCATGAACCGATTATGCTTTCTTATGATTCAATTATGCTTTCATATATAAACTTGACTCTATTCCCTTACATGTCATGTGTGCACGTACCGTGGTACATAGCCATGAAGTGGTTGGAGGTGGCCAGTCCAAACCAAGTCAAACCATGAAACAAATCGTTTAACATGGAGTGATTGGGGCAGCCAGTCCAATCCAACTCAAACCATAGACTAAACCGTTTAGACCCGCCCTTACGGCAAGTCGGTACGACACAATAACATTAGCTTGTCTTATCTTATAACTTAAAACATATTCTTACCATGTGGTTTAATATTAGTGAACATGTCTCATGATGTCACTATATCCAAACTTATAACATAACATAAAACACCATAACATAAGACATCATAACCTAACATCATAGCATAAACCATCGTAACATATGTAAATCATGTAAATCAATACATGATTTCTTGAAAACATGCCATGCAACAAAAATGTTTGGTTCAAGGCGGAGTTGTACTTACCTGCTGACTATGTTCTGGATATGTTGCTCCTATCGAACGTAACAACATGTTAACTCCCTGTTTCCAGAAAGAACATAAGATAAGAATCTTTCTCTCTTACTCTCAATCATAATACTAAATGTTGGTATCCTAACCAACATCCTTAGATAGCCTAGTTATATGTCCCCTCAATCTTCTTATGTTAACTGATTGTGTTACTATCTATAACCCTAGGGCCCAATGCCCATCATGTTTAACCAATGTCTGCTTAGGTTACCTATGGTAACCATGGGTGTCAACTCAAACATATGTGAATAGTACTAAATTACTATTCACATCTTCGGGCCCAAGCCCGATTGCTTTTGATCCGTGCCCCATTAGTTTACTATGGGTAACCTTGGGTTAGGCCCAAATATTCTTGAATGATATCCCATTAGGTCACTATTGGTAATCTCGGGTGTGAGACCTGACCCAATAGTTCGGGTATCCTATCCATTTACTAATGGGTTATCTTTTCATTACCATGTTTTCAAAAACTCCTTTGGTTCATTTACTTGTCCATTTCTTGATAAACTTTGTCAAGTTTTCGTTACAAATATTTATAAAAACCGTATTTTCATAAAACCGTAACTTTTAAGCAAAGACAGTTTAAAACTGTCAAGCTCTGAAAAAAAATCCTTTAAAATAGTTTCTTAATTTAAGTATCAGTGCATGTGCAGGGATTTCCTGTTTTTGCACTGTTTTCTGAAAATCCTGTGCAGGAATTTCCTATTTCCTGCACAATTTTGGAAAATCAGGTTTTATCTTAAAATCTGTTTAGAATCTGAGAAAACTTTTTTCATGAAAGTTTTAGATCTCAAAAAATACTACAACTTTGGTTTTTAACTGAAAACTCGGTTCTGCCTTTAACTATTCCATTTTCCTTGTTGAAGTCCTCAGGCCGTGATCACAAGTCTGACCCGCCCAGGAGTTCCCAGTCTCGGATTTTAATAAAAAGAGAGGCCTTTGGAGCCTAGTTTTCAAAATCTGTCCACGTTTCCCACTAGGAAAAACCCTTCTCTACAACTTTCATGTTTTAACTTTTTCCAAATTCGGCCTCTAACGATCTCAAAATATGCTTTTCTAGAAACTGGACAGTTTCCACCCGAACTGGCAGTTTTTGGGTTTAAATTCATTTTACGTCCAAAAACGTGCACTCTACCTCAACCGGCCGCACCGGGAGCCTAAGATCACACATGCAGCACTTTTCTAACGTACCATCAATCATTCATATAAACATACATTCACATTAACATACTTAAGCATTTGGGGACATACAAACCATACAAACCCTAATTTCCATGCAACCAATCACATAAGCATGCATACTTTGAAATTTAAAACCACCTAAGCACCAATATCAAGCACAACCCTAAAATTTCTAAACTAGGGCATGAAAACTTAAAGTGAGCTTATGCTCTTACAAACCCATTCAAAAATACATTTAAATTTCTCAATTGAAACTTGAATTGAGAAGCTTAGAGTTCAAAGGGAATTACCTTGATTCAAATCAAGGAATTGGCTTGTTTGGTTTGATTTCTCCTTTCCCCTTGCCTCCTCCAACAACCGGCCACCCTTGGCTAGTTGGGTTCCAAAATTTTTTTTTCGACTTTGGCTTGGTTTTGTGAGGGAGAGTGTGAGAAGAAAATTGGCAAGAGTTTGGCTAGATTTCTCTATTTTCCCACTAAAAATCCCCCCCCCCCCCCCCCCCCCCCCTCACCTCTATTTATAGGCTTTTTGAACTTTTTCAAAATTGCTAAAAAGTCCTTGAACTAGGATTTAATTATTTTTCTAAAATTGCATATTGGTCCTTGAAGTAAAAATATTTGCTAATTAGTCCCTACATGTGGTGGCCGGCCATTTACTCCCTTGGTGCCCAAGTTTTGCTTACCTCATCTTGATGACATCATGTGTTTACCTCATGCTTACATCATCATATTTTCCAAAATTGCACTTTTTGCCCCTAAAGACAAAAATATTTGCAATTTGACCCTCCAAGTGGCCGACCATGTTGGGTGCAAGGTGGCAAAAATTTTGATTTCTTTCCACCATTTTTTTTCTTTTAATCCAAAAATGATGTCATAAATCTAAGTTAGGGTGATGTCATCATAAGACCTTGTTTGGCTTGTCTCTTAATATGCAGTTCACTTTTATGCTAACACAGATATTTTCAATACTGCTATTAACTAATAACAGTATTTTACACTGTACTGCAGTCTAAAATTTATCTGTGTAGAAATGGACTGTATAAAAATTTTCTTATAACTTGAAGCCATTTGGCCCTTGATATCCTAATTAATGTGCTTGATTTTTCTATGGTGGTTTTATATCTTATCCTTACTATCTTGTCCATAAAGACGGTTTTCGCAGTATTTTCCCCATACTGCTTGTCATATAACAGTATCATCATATGTCTTACCTTTTTAGTCAACCTTTGACTTTTTCGGTCAACTTTGACTTTTCATGGTCAAACTTTGACCAACATAAAATTACAGAGTTTTTTTTTCTTCCCTTTTTACTCAAAAGGCCACATGCTTGACTAAGCAAATTACTATTGAGTCTCGTAATTAATTAAACGAGAACTCAAACATATTCTGATATTCAACTTAGATCATGAGTTTCATATCGACATACATGGTTCAGACTTAGATTTTCCTTTTTTCTAAGGAAATCATAAGTTCATCGAAATTTCGGGTTTTTACAGTTTTGCAAGCAATATTGAATATAGGCATCAATAGACTTGTATCGAAAACATTATATTTCTCGATCAAATATTTTTGTGATTAACTTTTAGTCATAAAATGATAGATTTAGTGACTATTAGTATTTAGTCGCTAAAACTGTAATTTCTTATAGTGTTTTATTTAATATAAAAAGAGAAACATAAATTTACCATCTTTAATTAAATGTTAAATTGATATGTCATTGACCAACTTTACTATTTGTATAGTTTGGTATAAGAGAAAAAAATATATATATCTAATATGATTTATTTTGTAATTAGACCCTTATATAAATAACAAGATAAATAGTGATTAGGTCAAAATTAGTTGAATTATACATCATTTGCCTTGTTAAATTTTTCCTCTATTTTCTTTTCAAAGTTAGAATTATTAAAAAATTGTTGGGCTTTTATGGATTTACAACTTTCTTTCTTTTCAAATTCCTCTCTATCAAACAATTAAAAAAAAAAATTTCTTTCCTCCTCAAAAATCCCTTCTCTGAAATGTTATTAACAAAACTACTCTAGAGTCCGCTTACTTTATGAGGTTCCTTGAAAACTAAACTGTCGTGAAAGTCCTCACTGAAAGGACAACACAATACCAAAGTCATGCTCCGGATTAGAAAGGTAAGTATTAATTTACTATGACCTTAAAGTTTGGTTTTATTGTTCAGATTTTCCTTCAACTCATTAAGAAGGAAATAAAAAGTATCTCTATTTTTTTTATTTTTTTTGGAGTGAAAAAAGTATCTTGATTTTTATGCATTCATTATTCAACTAATGATTAAGAATAAAATAAAGTTTGTGTGTAAAATTCCTTTTTCAATTAAGACTTTGTTCGGCACATTAATTTAACTCTAATTAAACTATATTTTTTAACTGAATTTTTATTATTTTTTTTTAAAATCAACAAAAATATAATTAAATTTTAAAAGGTCAATCAATTTCAATTTAAAAATTTTAACTCAAATTAACGATTCAAACGAACGTTAAAGCTAAATTATGGAATTGAACTTGCGAGGAGTTCTTGAATTCTTTTCTTTAAAATTAATACTTGTAAATTGTAATTGATTTTGTCAAAAAAACTAGTCAATGAATAGAAAAAGTATCTCATGGATGATGCCATAGTCAAATTTGGACTGAAACCCTTAAATTTAATTAAAATTTTGTATATTTTAAGAAATTATGATCAAGAAAGGTCCACGAACTTACTTCCTTTTCTGTCTATAAACCGTCACTCCATTGAAAATTGTACCATACCAAATTTCTCCGGAACTACGAAAATGTGCCAACATATTATTCCAGTTTTAATAATGGAGGTAAAACGTCAAATATGCCAACTTGTACCATAGTTAGTCCCTATATAAACTAAAACAATACCAAACTGATTACCAAATTTTTGTCCTTCAGCACGTTTTTCATACCTTTTCTAAACCTTTCTCACACATTGGTTCGGAGTTTCTTCTTTGATTAATTCAAGCCCCATCATGTCAATTGTCAGATAATCACTAAAAAAATTTATTTTAGGTTTATATTTTTCCTTTGGCGATCTCTCGTTATATTCGTATCTATGAAAAATATTCATGTAATTTTAGGGATGGATGAGATGAGTATTCTTTCCCACCCCGTACTCATATAATTTAATGCAGGGGTAAATAATCTCTACTAAAAATTTTATATTTATATCCTATTTATTTATCCATTAAGATTTTTAAATTATTCATTTATGTTTGTTTCTTGTTTTTTTTTTTTTTTTTAATTCTTGTTATGGGACTTTTATATCCTCAATCTTGACTCATGAAAATTACAGAGTCACCGTGTGTTTTTAATGCAGAAAATTCACGACTAAATTTCTGATTATTTTCAGGAATTTACACTATAAACTTCCGGATATTATATGAAAGAAAAGCTACCAGCTAGCAATTAATATGGGAACTCCTAAACTACCCAGGAAAAATGGGATAATTAAGTTGCGTGCTTCAAAAATAAGAGGTGGATTAATTTTTGCCACAATTTTTTTTTATATAAAGATTTTTGCCTCAAGTAAAAACTTTTGCTACAAATGCCATTATGAGAGACGCTCTCATTAATTAATTTAAATGTATTTTTGAAATTTCTCTCTTTGTCCCAATCACCCGCACTCTCTCACTCCCCGCAACCCATGCACGCGACAAACTCCCTCCCCACTCCGATTTCTCCTCACCACTCCGACACAGTGCCGGCAACTGCGACGGCAATCTGAGCCACCGTCATCATTGTCCCTGTGCCCAGACCTGCGACGAGCTCGAGCGGCGTGATTAACAACGCTCTCACAACACTGATCAAGACTACTTCCTTGGCAGATCTTCATATATATGAGCTGGTACCATACACGACAACCGCGTAGGGTCGTGCGAAGAAGATCGACCCACGCACGACAGTGAGCTTTGTTCAGATCTCCACGGCTCCGATCTTAAGACATCACTACGGTTCGATCACGACTATAATCTCCATCACGGCGATGCCGCCGCAAATACCAGTCTACTTCAATGCCAATCATTTTTCTAGTTCTCGCTCTCCTCGCAGTAGTTGGATTTCCTCCACTTTGGTCGTTGACGGAGATCTCAGGTTAGAGGAGGTGAGAGAGAGAGAGAAGAGAGTGTTCGTGTATTCTAGGAATGGCAATTCGTGTCAACAGGTCGGGTTCGTGTCGGGTTAAATTCAACACGAATTCTTAAAACTAGAATCCAGACACGACCCTTGACCTATCAGACCAAGAAAAGCTCGATCCTAACCCGAACTGACGGGTAGGCGGGTTGACACGACACGACCTGCACAACCCACCAACAAATGTGTTTCGCATTAGTTGTGTTGGAGCAAAATTTCGTCCAACACCAAATGAACGTTCATGAACTAGAAAACAATATCAAACGAACGAAATAATCAAGAATGTTAAGTAATAACATAAGAAAACTTAAGAAAACCTTAAGAACAATATAGAGAAACTAAAGTCCAGTATAATTGCCTCAAGGCTTTATATTGAAAATTATGTCTTATCTTTTTCATCTCAATCCGAGAGAATTTACGATACATTGGAAATGTAGTAGTTTAATTCTCCTATTAATTTGAGAGTTTATTATCTCTTTATTTATAATGAAACCGATCACATTCCAGTCATTTAATAACATCTTCAATATGGACGATTGAGTTTTTTTTTTTTTTTTTTTTTTTTATAAACTCATATTAATTGCACGTGAAACGCATGCTTGCACCTAGACAACAAACGAACGACAACATTTTCCTCAAACTCCCCCAAGCAAATGGCGCACTCGCCACCACCATCACAACTGTCGTTTTGGGCGGAGGAGGAGTAATGGACGGTCGGGATTTTGTCGAGGATTCTCTTGTCCAACCCTTGATTGGTTATCTTTAATTGAACCGAATCATCATCAAACACAAATCGTGATCTGTGCCTCTCTGTGTTGAAGCAAAACCTTAATATTACGAAGTGGGTAAACTAGTATTGCTATGGCTGTGATGGTTGCCGGAGATTAGAAGAGGAGTGTGTTTATGAGGTTTTCGGACGTTTCCATTGCCATTATTTGGTCATAATAATTTGTGTGTTTTGTTTGAGACAAATTGGAAAGTGGGGTTTTTTATTTTATTTTATTTTATTTTATTATATATATATATATATATATATATATATATATATTAGAGGAGGTTATTTAAGGACATGTGCATAAAATGGGGAGTGAAATTTGGGTGAACGGTTTGATTTGGAAAGAATGGGCTTTTATTTCCAAAAAGGTTGGGGGGATGTGTTGAATTGATTTGTATTGTTTTGAGGGATTCAAGTCTATGTGTGTGAGTAAACGTGGCACTATATATATACTTGGTTAGCTAGGTAGGTTTGGCTTGTGTGGTTTGGCTTTTGACAAGTGTATAATTTGGTGGCTTTATATATCTTGTATATATATGTTATATTTTGTATAGTATATAGCTTTGCATGGTAGAGTACACCCACTAATAGTGTGTGCATATATATATATATATATATATATGCTAAATCTCGTCAAAATTATATTAAATTGATAATTTTTAATATAGATCTGACAATTAAAAATATGGTATTAGGTTTCAAATCAAATCATATGTATACATATATAGCATAAAATATTAGTTTATTTAATGATATTTTTAGGGAAATATTTGACATGGTCATTGATTTACAAATAGATTTTGGTGGTTGTTGGGAGAGTTAGGGGGATAGGTGACCTTTAGGTAAACCAAAAGGGTTTTTTGTCTAAAGAAGCAAGAATTTTGACTTGGCACGGTGGAAACTTCCTCATTTTTTGACTTTTGTTTTATAGGACGGTGTGTTTGCCCATAAACAACCATGTAAGACAACAAAGAACGAACAAAAAAAAAATAATAAATTAAAATAAAAAATAAAAAAAGAGGGAACTTTCTTGCAAAAAAAAAATCATTTTTTTACCCTTTTTTTTTTAATACTAAAAAAGACCTTTCTCTAAAGAGTCTAGACTATTTGCATGGTTAAAAATTCCTCGTTCCAATGCCAGGTCCCTGATATTTTTTTTCCCCTTTTTCGGAACAATAAACTCAAACATAATCAGGAAAGTTCTGTTTGTTGATTATGTTCTTTGAACAATATTTGTCTTAATTATTCTTGGAAATCAGTTGAGTGTCCAATATTTATTGGATAAACTACACCTCCATAACCTAAACTTTTTTGACTCTGCAGTCAAATTGTAGTATTTATGACTCTAAAGTCTAATTGATAACGTGTGTCAGCTATTGAACGACAATTAAGATCCCAAGTGTCAAAATTGAAAATATCATTATCTAATTTGGCAACCAATAAAAGTTTTTAGGTTCATTTATGCAAAAAACCTTGGGCAAAAAGTGTAATTTTTTTTTTTTAAATTGTTAGTTATTGAACCCAATGGCAACATGTTTTTAAATCTGGTGCTCCGTTTTACAACGACACAAATAAACCATATTTGTTTATATAGAATGAATAAATTAAATCAATTATACAAGCATACAATATAGCATAGTATCTAAATGGATCCATTTCTCAATCCTTTAATTTGTTTGTACCTAATTCAGAGGAAGCGAATTGATTGTCTCTTTCTTTCTTTTTATTTATTTTATTTTTTGGTAGCTAAACTAATTGGTTGTTTAGCACTTTCTTCCAGACAAACGCACATGAAGTGAAGCATTAGAAAATAATTGGTGTTAACTAAAGCCCAAATATAATTCTAAAATTTATAGTTTTATTGAGCAACTGTCTTCTTCTTCTTCTTCTTCTTTTTTTTTATTTGAGCAAATGTTATTTCTAAAGACTGTCGTTTCACAAGACAATGGTGTTTTTCAAGCTGATATTTTCTATAGCCACTTTCGTTTCAGATTTTCTGTCTTCGTATTGTAGTCGTTTAATTGAGCCACTGCCATTTTCAAATTGATTTCAAGTTGAGCTGCTGTCGTTTTTGCCTATATATATGTCGTCTTTATATTTTCAATTTTGTAATCGTTTTCAGATCCTTTTGTAGCTTTTGCTGAATCTTAAAAAAAAAAACGATGTTTTTTAATTATTTATTTATTTTTTTTTTTTTTGCTTTTTGTTTGTTTTCCTTAATTACTATGGTTTTTATAAAACGATGCCACAGTTTTCCAAATTGATCTTGTTTTTGTTGAGGATCTCTCGTTTTCTTAAGATGATGATGTTTCATAAATATCGAATTTACTGTAGATGTCGTTTCTTTGCTGCTGTCGTTTTCTGATATGCTGGTGTTTTCCAAATAGATGTATTTTTCTTCGAAGAACTATCGTTTTTAAAATATCATGCCTATAGAGGGTAAAATCTACAGTCGAATCGAATTGAGTTGGGTTAGGGCCTATGACTATATTGTTGAGCCGACTAAGTGCGTGTTGAGTTAACCGAGCATGTTAGTTGCAAAATAACAATAAAGTAAAGTAAATGAAACGAAAAACACAAGAGATTTATAGATGTTCACTTTCAATATGAGATGTAGTCTTCTGTGGTGGCTCCGGAGTTTCACTATAGTTGATAAAAAGTACAATAAATACCGTAGCAGTGAGAATGGGAAGAAAATAGAAGGGGATTGCAGGAAATAGAGAGAGATAGCAGGGAGTAGAGAGAATCGGGTGAAGATGCGGGAATCGCGGGAATCCCGGGTTGATTCGGCCTCCTGCGAGATGATCGGAGATGAAGTCAAAATGATCTTGATGTGGTCGGAGATGAAGTCCGATGAACTAGGAGGATCTCCAATGATTTCTCTTATGCCTGGGGTGAAAATCTCTCTTTGGACGTGTTTCTTATGAAGATCCAATGATCTTTGATGATACCGGATGTCTTAGGCGAATTTGGGCATGATCTCCATATAGAATGGGCAAAAGTTCCTCTCTTGTGCATGTGGTGATCAATGTCTCCTATTTATAGATGGAGATTGGTAGCTTCAATTGCCTGATTTAGTATAGATCTTTCCATATTTGCTTATTAAAAGTTGCCTCTTCTTGTCTTAGTTGATTTTCTATAGATAGCTTGCTTTATTAAATTAGGGAAAGTCCCTTTTTAGGCTTGATTCTTTCCTTGATTGCTTGTAGGAGTAAACATGGCAGGTTTTGTGATCTTTTCATATGATGACTTCAGGAAGGTGCTTGATTCTCGAATTGACCTTCTTGCATTACGATACCACATGGACGATAAGAGATGAGGTACGAAATCTGACCTCAACAATGCCGTTTTCAAAAAATCTCATTATCGTTTTCTTGATTCATTGTTGTATAACTTGTATTGCATCTAACCGATGTCATTTTACGCAGTGTCGTTTCTCCAAAGTCGTTTCTGTGATGTTGTCCTATCTAACGAATACCGTTTAATTCAGTAACCCCGTTTTCTAAAATTGTGTCGTTTCAATATTCTTGTCGTTTCGTTAATCTGATGTCATTTTGATATAAGAACGTCGTTTTCTAAAATTGTGTCGTGATCCAAGTCAATGTCGTTTTAAAGCCACCAGACAAAAATAATAACAATAATAAAATTGCACATGGAGTGGAGCACAGTAGGGAAATAATTGGTAGTTAGCTGAAACCCTGCGTTAATAATCTACTACCACATTAAATATATATATATATATATATATGTGTATATATCTGTGTGTGCCCATATGAGTATTATCAGTAACGGAGCAATATGAGATTGAGGGAAGATGACCACTTTCATTGACTTTTTCATTTTTATTACAAGTTTTAAAAATTTATAGTTTTTCTATTTTGTTCTAACAAAAAAATTTTACATTTTACTTCTCTTGTTATATAAAAAAAATAATAATAATAAGTGTGTGTGTGTTTTTTTTTAAAATAAAGTTGAAGACTGATTTCACCGCTCAACAATATCATATCATTTTAAACACCAAATCTCAATCACATACCCCTTTTTATTCCCAAGATCAAATATGATCAAGTTTGGATCATATCTTTCACGATCCAAGAAATCAAAAACTAAGGCTCCATTTAGTTCTCATGCTCAAAAATAATTATTTCATCTCATTATTTCTTGTCTATTTAAAAAAAATCAATAAAAATTATAATTAATATTTAAAAATGCAGTTAATTTCAACTTAAAAAATTTATTCCGAACCATACACCAAAATGCAAGCTAAGGGTGTACTTAGGTCAGGTTTCAACTCAAAATTTTCATTTCAGTTTTATCTTTTTCTGAAAAATTAATAAAAATTATAATTAGTATTTAAAAAGTCAACTAACTCCAACTTAAAAAATTTCATCACCAGTCAATTTACCTACCAAAAGAGACTAAGAAGTCATTTTACGTTTTTTTTTTTATCTTTTTCATTTTTATATTTTTAAAATCAAAGAATGGTGTGATTCTTCTTGTCCACGCGTAAAAAATTGGTGGCGACACATGACAAGTAGCTCATAACCGCACACTTTCCATCAAAAAGAAGTCTCAACTCAGATTCCTCGACATTTGTTTTTGGAATTCTGCAAAAAAACAATATTCCCAAAACATGGTTTCCAAATTATGCCTCAGCACCATCTTCATCCCCACCTTTCCCCTCTTTCTCTCTCCTCTGCAAGAAGACCCAGCTCCTCTCTCTCTTTCTCTCTCCTCACCACCGCCAAACCCTCCTTCAAGAAATGCTCTGTTTTCACTCCCTCCTGCATGGCTTCTTCTTCTTCTTCTTCTTGCTTCAACGCCGACCCGACCCTCACAAACGACGACCTCAAGCCAACGACACTCTCTCAGCGGTCGTTTTCATGATGGGACATGGCCAGTCTGTGGGTGGGGCTTGTCGTTGGAGTCCCCTCCTATTACTTAGCCGGTAGCCTCGTCGACCTCGGCATGGCTTGGTGGCAAGGAATTGCCACTGTCGTAACAGCCAATCTCATCCTCTTGGTCCCTCTAGTCCTCACCGGCCACCCGGGGACTCGCTACGGCGTCCCGTTCCCCGTCTTGGCCCGGTCCGCTTTCGGCATCCGCGGCGCCCACGTCCCGACTCTCCTGAGAGCCCTCGTGGGCTGTGGTTGGTACGGAATCGAGACGTGGATTGGAGGTGAGGCCATTTTCATTCTCTTGCCAAAAAGCATCAAAGAGTCCTCTCTTTCCACTTCCGTACCTTGGTTAGGCACTTCTCCGCTCGAATTCGGTTGCTTCGTCTTGTTTTGGGTTGCCCAATTGAGCATTGTTTGGAAAGGAATGGATGGAATCAAAGAGCTTGAAAAGTACTCGGCACCAATTCTTATTTTGCTCACTTCTTGTTTCTTGATTTGGGTGTATGTTAAGGCCGGCGGTTTCAGTCACATGCTTTCTTTGTCGTCTAAGCTCTCTTCATCCGAGTTTTGGTCTCTTTTTTTCCCTTCTCTCACCGCCAATATAAGTTTTTGGGCCACTCTTGCTCTTAACATCCCGGATTTCACTAGATACGCCAAGAGCCAAAAGGACCAAATTTTGGGACAAGCCGGGCTTCCGATCTTCATGGGGTTGTTCACTTTTGTAGGCTTGGCTGTGACCTCCTCAACAACGGTCATTTTTGGTCGTGTCGTTTCTAATCCAATCCAACTCCTTGAGCAAATTGGAGGCCTAACGACAATGTTTCTAGCCATTTTCGGGATCAGTCTCGCCACCATTACGACCAACATAGCGGCTTGTGGCCCCGGCTAATGCGCTAGTCAATCTCAGCCCCTCCAAGTTCACTTTCAGAAGTGGTGCTCTTGTCACGGCATTGCTCGGGGTTGCGTTTCAGCCGTGGCGGCTCTTAAAATCGAGCGAGAGCTTTGTTTACACGTGGTTGGTCGGATATTCGGCCTTGTTGGGGCCAATTGGAGGCATAGTTTTGGCGGACTACTATCTAGTTCGCCGCACAAACTTGAGTGTGACGGACTTGTATTCAATAAGCGCAAAAGGGGCTTATTACTACAAAGGAGGCTACAATTTGGCGGCTCTTTCGGCTTTGATCGTCGGGATTTTGCCCGTGATTCCGGGATTCTTGGAGAAAGTTGGGATTTTTTCTTCGGTTTCGGATATATTTGTGATCATCTACAACAATGCTTGGTTTTTCAGCTTTTTCACTGCGGGTTTTCTCTATTGGCTCATTTTCATGCTTGGTCGCAAGGAACAACAAGTCTCTAGCTGAAGAACCATTTTTACCTACAGAAAACTAGTTGTCATTTTTTTTGCCCCCTTTTTTTTAGGGGATTTTTTTTTCCTCATTTTGAAGCAACACAAAATAAGCATAGGTTCGTGTACAGTTTCAAAAGACGTTTTGTCAATACACTCCCGGTATTTTTATTGTTTCTTCTCTACAAACGACATTTCAGCATTGTACGACATCAAATTTTACTACATAAAGTTGTTGTTTTCTTAAACGACATGTAGTTTTTTAAAGTAGAATTTATTTTGTTGTATTTTATTGTTGTGATGTAACGTTCATTATTTTGTCGCCTACTTAGAATGACAGGTGACATTTGCAATGACATTTTTATCCGTGCATACAGGCACCTATCCTATTAGAAACGGCTAGGATAGGAGTACGAGGATTAAGATTAACCCTCATGAGAGTGCGGGATATAGGTAAAGTGAGAGAAGCTCCTCCATATCTCCACTCCCTCTTTTATATTCCTTTATATTCACTTTTATAAATATAAATATTTATTTATATATATATATGTATATTTGAATTTTTAGTCTTTAATGTTTTAGTTTTCTTTGTAAATTTAGTTTATATTCTTCTGAAATTTGGATTTGTTTTTACAATTTCAGTTTCATTTTCAGATATATTTGTGATTATGCTGCTAAATTTTTAAGAAAACAATAACGAAATTTGTTTTGAGTTTTTTTTTTTTTTAATTCTTAATGGGTGAATGGACAAGATATGAGTATAGCACCTTGAATGGAGATTACTCATCCTCACATCCGCATTAAATTAGGCGGATATAAAGGTGAGTATGAGAGTAAAAAAGGATGGCGGGTATGAGAGTGAGGAATCATACACACTCTCACCCTCTCCCATTATCATTCATAGGGGACAAAGTGGTCAGGAAACTGACCGTTTTGTTTAAATGAAAACAATGAGTCGTATTCCAACTACGGTAAATGACACCGTGAATAAAACGACAAACTTTTTAATCCTTATTTCTACCAATAACAAGAAAAAGAACACGTTTAGTAACTTTTCGAAATATGACATGAATACAATAACTTACCTGTGGTTCTCCAAAAGGAAAATTACATTCCAGCAGGGAAAAAAAAAAAGAACGAAGAAGAAAAAGACAGAGACTTGCAAATACTGGCTGTCGTTTCTAATTTAAAAAAACGACATGTCACATACATGTAGTTTATTTTTGGGTTATATGCAAAAATGTTGACATCTTCTTAATTATGTGCACTGTAACATTAAAATTGATAATTTTATCATTTAATAATAATGAAATTATCAATTTTAATATTAGAGTGAGTAAAATTTTAATAAAATACTCAAAATATGACTCTCCACCTAATTTTAGTTATTTTTAAGAGAACAATTTCTATTACTAATATATATATATAAATTTCAACGGTTACTTATAACCATGAATGATTACATACAAAATTATAAAATAAATATATGCCTTAATTATATTTGACGATGACTTGTTATAACAAGTTAACCTTAAATATTAATAGCTATATTATGTTTTTCACTCATATCTTCTCCTTTATTTTTTTTAATTCACTCTCATCCTTCTTTTTATTTTTCTCTCCCATTTTTTTTTTTTCTCTTTCAACTTTCTTACAACAGATCTCATTCACTTATCTTTCTTTCTCCATGTTTTCTCCATTTTCTTTCTCATGATAGACCTCAATAAATGATATATCTAAAATTCTATCTTTTAGCCCGTCACTCTCTTACAGTCGTTGGGATTGAAATAGTTATTGGGACTGAAACCTTCCGGCTTCCGGAGAGGCACAGTCTAAATGGGTGTGAGTTAAAGATTGTAAATTGGAAAAATAATATGAGGTTCAACGGTTTTTTTTCCTTCTGGTATTCAATTTATGAAAATTGGAGAATTGACAATGGATTTAGAATTATTTACCAAAAAAATTGGTTAAAAATTTGTCTGCAATCTGCTAGAAGAAGAGGACGAATGTTGATGGGGCAGAAGATTGTTTGGTTTCAAATAGTTCGATTGCACCATAGCCATTGTTTGGTTTCAGAAGATTGTTGAAGAAGACGAGGGTTTTTTTTTTTTTTTTTTTTTTTTTTTTTTTTTTTTTTTTTTAATGAAAAATTGGGGGGAAGTGGGTTTTGACGGTGGCGACAGTATAGGGGGTTAATGGAGGAGGAAAGAGAAAGAAGGAGATGACTACGGGTGGCAATACGGGTCGCGACACGACGACACGACTCGAAAACGACACGAATTTCGCGGGTTTGGGTTAGGAAAAATAGGTGGCGGGTCGTGTTCGGGTTGGGAAAATTTGACACGAAAATTTTGCGAGTCGTGTTCGGGTTGGAATAGTTTTTTTCGTGTCAGTTTTCGTGTCAATTTCGTGTCAGTTTCGGGTCAAGTTCGGGTCAAATTCGTGTCAAGTTCGTGTCAATATTTCGTGTCAGTTTCGTGTCAATTTCGGGTCACTATTTCGTGTCAATTTCGGGTCAATTTTGGGTCAATTTTCGTGTCGCGTGTCAATTTCGAGTCAATTTCGTGTCAACTTCGTGTCAATTTCGGGTCAATTTCGTGTCGTGTGTCCATTTCGGGTCAATTTCGTGTCACGGGTCCAATTCGTGTCGCGGGTCAATTTCGTGTCGCGGGTCCAGTTCGTGTCGTTTCGTGTCAAGCCATTACGGTTTCGTGTCGTGTTCGTGTCGCGGTTTCGTGTCGTTTTCATGTCGCAGGTCGTGTTCGGGTTGGGGAAGAAAAAATTCGACACGGCTCAAACACGACAAGAATCCGACACGTGACACGAATTACCACCCCTAGAGATGACGATGTCTGATAGGGGGAGAATTAATCTTAAATTAAAATTTTATTTAAAAAAAAGCTGAAAAATGTCACGTCAATACGTCAATAGTAGTTATTTATCCATGATAATATTAAATGACTTTTTAAAATTCAATCCTTATTAGTTGTTATTGAATTTTTTTTATATTATATAATTAAAATAATGACAATGGATAAATATTGAAATAATTATTAAAATCTATCTATATATATATATATTGTTATATATATAGTTTACAAGCGGTTGGAGAAAATCAACCGTTCGATTTGGATGGGAGGGCATGTAGTAAAGGACAAGAGTGAAGGGCAACAATAGCAGTATGTCAATTTATATGGCAGAATATGTTACAAAGTAAATAAATTATTATTATTTTTAGTTTTTATTTTTTGTTTTCTCTCTTTCATTACCTGCTTTCTCAATTCTTAGTTCTCACAGTGTCTCTTCCCAAACAAAAAATAAAAATAAAAATAAAAAAATTCTCACAGCCTTCCCCAAATCAAGATGCATCTCTCAGAACCAGCTTCAGTGACCTCCGGTGAACGTCATGTACCATATCTTCCGTCCCACGCCGCCGAATCAAAAACCAGATTTAACATCTCTCAAAACTCCGACTCCAGCAACTCTCCGACGATGGACAAGTACTATTTCCACCCTCATCACAACCATGTCTTTGATCTCCTAACTCATCGTTGAGCATTTTTTTTTCTTCAAAGTACCAATTAAATTATCATTTTCATTTTTACTTCAACCCCGTCTTCTTCGTCCACCACCATCAAACTCTTTCCTCAAAACACACTGGAACTACGAACTTTATTCATTATTAAAGAACATTTAAGGGCATGTTTAGTGTACTGTATTAACACTCCATGTTGTATTATTTAAAGTATTATTTAAAATAATACAATGTTTGACAATATCTTTGTATTGTATAGTTTAATACGAAATCAAAAATTAATACAATATGGACTGCAATATCTTATAAGACAAAAAATCTATGTATTATGGTGTATTGTATAAGTTTAATCTAAGCGATTATATCAAATATATATATATATATATTTATAATGGATTTCAATATGGAGGTCGGGTCGGGGGGTTTCTAGACGAGAGTCGGGGTTGGGTTTCGGTACGGCGTCGAGGGTTGAGGTTGGGTTTCAAGGTCGGGTTTCAAGACGGGGGTCGAGGTTGGGTTTCAGGAGGGAGGTCAGGGTTAGGATTCGGGATGGTGACCGGGGTCGGGTTATGGGATGGGGGTCGGGGTCGGGGTCGGGTTGGGTTATAGGACAGGGATTAGGTTTTGAGACAGGGGTCAGGGTCAGGTTTCAGGGTTGGATTGGGTTTCGGGACAAAGGTCGGGTCGGGATTCAGAACAGGAATCGAGGTCGGGATCGGGTTTCGGGACAAGGTTAGGGTTGGGTTTTGAGACGCGAGTTGTGGTCGGGTTTCAAAATGCGGGTCGGATCATGTTTGGTGGTTGGGTTGGGTTACATGATGGGGGATGAAGTCGTGTTTCGGAATGGGGGTCGGGTCGGGTTTCAGGAAGGGGTCAGAGTCGAGTTTTGAGGTCGAGGACGTTGTTGGGTTTCGGGAAGGGAGTCGAGGTCGGGTTTTCATATAAGGGTCGGTGTCGGGTTTTAGGACGAGGGTCTAGGCCAGGTTTCAAGACGGGGGTCAAATCAGGTTACGGGGTCGGGGTCAAGTTTCGGCATGGGGGTCGGGTTTCGGGACGAGGGTCGGGGTTGGATTTCGAGACAGGGGTTGGGGTCGGGTTTCGGGACGGTGGTCAGGGTTAGGTTTCGAGAAGGGGATCGAGGTCGAGTTTCGAGCTCAAGGTCGGGTTTTGGTACGGGGATAAAGGTCAAGTTTCGGGATAGGGATTGAGGTCAAGTTTCAGGGTCGAGGTCGAATTTGAGGGTTGGAGACAGGGTCGGGGTCGGGTTTCAGGACAGGGTCAGGTTCGAGACGGGGGTAAGGGGGGTCAGGTAACCCCCATCCTGAAACCCGACCTCGACCACGAAACTCGCCTCTTCCCCCAATTCCGAAACCCAACCCGACCTTAAAACCCGACTCCCGTCTCGAAGCTAAACTCGGCTCCGACCTTGAACTCCAAACCCCATCCCGTAACCGACTCGATCCCGAAACCCCAATCCCATCCCAGCTTTGTCTCGAAACCCAACCCTGACCACCGTCCCGAAACCCAACCCAGACCCCCGTCCCATAACCCAACCCGACCTCTATCTCGAAACCCGACTTTGGTCTTGGGGTCATAGCATAAATTTTATCTTTTGAAAGCTTAATTCTTAATACGATACAATACGGTGACAAATAAATAACATAATGTTATGTATTATATTGTAATGCAATACAAAATCAAACATTGTACAGTATAATAACAATACAATCTAAATACTACAATACAATACAATACAATACGAAGTGTCAAACATGCCTTAAATACTTATTTTAAAAAGAGTTTAAATAGGATATTTCTTGTTATGTTTTCTTGGACTTCTCTAATGGATGTGTTTTATGGAATAACAAGAGCAAAGAGAATGGTAAGAACTTTTACCATCTCTCTGTCTTCAGATCTGAAGAGATGGTAAGACGGTAATGACAAACCGAAAAACAAAAATTTCTTCACTTAAGGACGTTGACTACGTAAACCAACAAAGCACAAGCTTTTTCTAGCTAAAGCTTAACTCGTACATTGATCAGCAGTCATCCATGCATGAATTTCACTTCAATGTAGCATGAAAGAATATACTGTGTGTCGTTTCTCCTTAATTTCTCAAAATTTTACGACCATTACGAATATATATGCATTTTTTTTTTTCCAACATATATCCTTCAATACTTACTGCTTCATGTCCTTTTCTAACAAGTACAACGACTGCGGTTATTTACAAGTCCATTGACTCCTCATCAAACTTGTTACCATCTTGACTTTTGAATGTGTAATTACATCCATGCCCTTGTCTTCCTTTCACAGCAATGTACCTTGTTCACACTTTGAGCACGTGTCCCTGTCACGCTTACTTGTTCCTCGGATTTCAACTTCCCAGCTGTGCCTATATATAGGTCAAGTCAATAAGATGGCGGATACTACGCCTATATAATTTTATATACGTATCATAAATATATGACAAGTGCCTATATATATGTGTATCTTATGTATATAAAAAATTGGATAAAAATCTACTGTTTCTCTTTGATAGCTAAATACGCAACTTTTTGGTGCCTTCTCCCTTTTTTTTTTTTTCCTTAAATTATCCTTCCTCCTGCACAATTATTATTTTTCTTCAATTGGCAATTGCTTGGCCTCCCACATGTTTAAATTCTATTGCAAGTATTTTGACATTTTTTTTAATGGATAGTAAAGGAGATCAAAAATTAAACATATTATAGAATTACCATTATAACTATAAAAAAATATCTATTTTTATAGGGATTTTTTTTTTCTATATTTAACTTTGTGTAAAAAAAAATTCTAGGATTTGTTTTTTAAAACAGATATTAAGGATCAAGTTCAACTACTACAGGGTGATTTACACACCATTTTAAGATGAAAATTTTTAATTCAAAATGAATCCAAATGTTTTTTTTAATTCATACTATACTGATTTTTCTTTCTTCTAAACATCAGTTCATTTTACATTTTCCATTAAAAATATATATATATATATATATATTTTCATTTAGTGAAGAAGACCACCAAAAATTCTCTCTAAAAACAGTTTAGCTGTTCATTTTTATTTTGTTTTGTTTTATATTATTTTTACTGTTCTTTTCGTTTAGTTGTTTGCCATATTTCTTTCATTTTAACCCTTTTTTATATGTTTTGTTTTTGTTTTTATCTTATCTTGTCCCTAATTTTTTTAGTTGGTATTTTCGGCTATAAATTTTTTGTTTTCCTTTTTATTTTATTTTCTCTTTATTGAAAACTCAACATCTGAAATTTTTTTTATCTTTTAAGGTTCCTAATCTTAGTTTTCTCACCGGAAATTCTAATTTTCCTAACTATGACTGAATCTAATTGTGGTAAGGTTTTTTTTTTCCTCCTCCATTTCATGATTTTTTTTTCTTTGGGTTTTTTGATAAATTAAACGGGTTATTTGTGTTCTCTCGATAAATTAAATGGGTTGTATGGACTCTCTCTCTCTCTCTGTTTTCTTTTTATTTTATTTTCTCTTCATTAAAAACTCAACATTCGACAATATTTTATCTTTTAAGGCTTCTAATCTTAGTTTTCTCATCGGAAACTTTAATTTTTTAACTATGACAGATCTAATTGTGGTAAGGGTTTTTTTTTTTTGTCTTTTCTTAATTATTTTTTCTTCTCTTAAAGTTTTCCCGATAAATTAAAAGGGTTGTTTGGGCTCTCTCTCTATTGTTTCACTAATCCTTTTCAACACAATTATATTATAACTAATAAAATGATATTTTGAACATCTCTCTCTCTATCCTTTTCAACACAGTTATATTATGACTTTTTATTTTAAAAATGATATTTTGAATGTCTCTCTATCTATATATCCTTTTCAACACAATTTTATTTTAACTTTTATTTTTGAAAATAGTACTTTGAATATATTCATGTAATCATTTAAGTTCCTTTGCTATGAAAAGTTGTATCATTTTTACTTTTATTTTGGAAATGATATTTTGAATCTCTCTCTCTCTCTCTCAATACAATTATATCATAACTTTTATTTTTGAAATGATATTTTGAATGTATTCTATGTAATCATTTAAGTTCCCTTGCTATGAAGAGTTGTATAATTTTTTTTTATAATACATTTTCTCCCTTTGTACTTGATATAATTAACGGATTTAAATTCAACAAGTTCTACTTAAACAATCTCATTATCAATACGATAATTGTTATTATTTCACTAATCATTTTCAACACAATTATATTATAACTTTTATTTTGAAAATGAAAGTTACATATTTTATCTTAAAAAAAAAAAAAAGAATTATATTCATATTAGAATGTTTTATATTGTAAATATAATATCATCATAGTTATATTATAAAGATAAGTTACAATTATTAATATATTCTTTTAGACAAAAATTTATTCAATTTATGTATGTTGATACGTTATTAAACTTGTTTCGCAACATAAAAACTTCAATTATGTATTTTGAGTAGTAATTGTAGAAGAACCAATGACTTTTGAATATTGACTTTTCATCACTCCACAAGATGTCAAAACTAGATTTCGAGGAGGGCCGACAACTAGGTCGTTGGGTAAAATAAAACCCAGACCCGTAAGTAACAACCTAATTATCACATCATTGTCCGATGTTTACCTTTTGCTTGGTTGGCATTTGCTCTCACCACTTATAAAAACCAAACCCAACACTCTTCTTTCCTACGTACTCATCTTCATCTAACCTCTTTTTCTGCAACAAAATCACTACCATTTGTCCTGTTTCAACTTTCAAGATAATTTATTAAAAAAAAAAAAAAAAAAAAAGATGAGTACTGGAAATCTGAGTACGTGGGTTCAAACATGTTCCATGCTCAACCAAGCACAGAGATCCAAACCCTTCTCTTCATCAACTATAAACCTGTTTCACCCTCTGAAGAATTTCCCAGTTCCCTTTTATTCTATACCCTCGAAACGACGCCGTCCAGGCGTTTCTCCTGTCTCCGCCGTCTCCGCCGGCCTAAAGACCGCGACGGAGGCAGTAGAGGAAGAGAAACCCACCTTCGACTTCAAGGCCTACATGACCCAAAAGGCCGAATCCGTGAACCGGGCACTAGACGACGCCGTTCCGCTCCGAGAACCCCTCGTGGTCCACGAGGCGATGCGGTACTCTCTCCTCGCCGGCGGGAAGCGAGTCCGGCCGGTGCTTTGTCTCTTAGCCTGTGAGCTCGTCGGCGGCGATGACTCTGTTGCCATGCCGGCGGCTCTCGCCGTCGAGATCATCCACACCATGTCGTTGATCCACGACGACCTTCCCTGCATTGACAACGACGATCTCCGCCGCGGCAAGCCGACGAACCACAAGGTCTTCGGCGAGGGCATCGCAGTTCTCGCCGGCGACGCACTCCTGGCCTTCGCCTTCGAGCATATCGCCGTCGCCACCCCCGGCGTCTTTCCCTCCAGGCTCGTCCGCGCCATCGGCGAGCTCGCTAAGTCGATCGGCTCCGAAGGCCTAGCCGCGGGCCAAGTCGTCGACAAAGATTCCGAGGGATCATCGGACAACGTCGGACTCGAGAAATTGGAGTTTATTCACGAGCACAAAACCGGCGCTCTCCTAAGCGCCTCCGTGGTTCTGGGCGCAATTCTCGGCGGCGGCTCTGACGAGCAGGTCGAGGCGCTGCGGAGCTTCGCGAGGTGCATTGGGTTGCTGTTTCAGGTCGTCGACGACATCCTGGATGTGACGAAATCGTCGGAGGAGTTGGGGAAGACAGCCGGGAAGGACACGATGGCCGACAAGGTGACGTATCCGAAGCTGTTGGGGATCGAGAAATCGAGGGAATTGGCCGCGAAATTGAACAAGGAGGCACTAGAACATCTCTCCGGCTTTGATCACCGTAAAGCCGCTCCTTTGATTGCTTTGGCTAATTACATTGCTCGCAGGCATAACTAAAGTCTTTGTTTTGGTGAGTAGAGATATACGGTGTCATTTTCCTGTTTCAATTTCTGTATCAATAGTGTTTTGACAACTCGTGAATTTGTTAAAAAATTTTTAATATTTAACTTTTTTAATATGGTTAAATTTTTAAATTCAAATAAAATGATATAACACTATTGAAAACACAGTCAATGAACAAGAAATATGAGACAGCAGATCTTGACTCTGATTTGGTTATTTGTTGTTTTATTGTTTGTATGTATTACATATTCTAATATCGCATATGGAATACAATGTACGTTTGGATTTCTTTTTCATTTGTATTTAAATGTAATGTGTATTT
Organism: Ficus erecta; assembly: GCA_008635985.1. NCBI lineage: Eukaryota > Viridiplantae > Streptophyta > Magnoliopsida > Rosales > Moraceae > Ficus > Ficus erecta. The sequence goes on along the minus strand of BKCH01000007.1, from coordinate 632,336 downwards.
AGGTTGTTCACATTTGTATAGTCTTTCTAATATGTATTGGGAAGAGACTACGTGATGTGATTAGTAAAAATAAATAGAAAAAATAAATGTGTAGATAGTAAAATAAGTGGATGTATTATTTAAATATATTTGTATTGTAATGAAATATATGAGATAGTCAAATGTACATTGTATTATATATATTAGAATATAATATAAAATGAATGTGTCTTTCAAACACATCATTAGACTTTTGGTTTAGTATAAAACTATAGCATATGGGGTATAAAAAATTATAGTGCGTTTGGTTCAGCAATTTCGAATTAAATTTTTAGATTGAAATTGCTTAATTTTTATAAAACTAATTTTTAGGCTGCAATTACAAGGTTCGTTTAAGTATCTATCTAGGTTTTGCCCTTGATGTTATGATTCCGTCTTATTTTAAGGAAATTGTAAACAAGCACTCCCTGCATTTGGGACGTTGAATCTTTCTCCCATGTCTTTTTGGTTTCTTTCGTCAAATGTCTCTGTGGTTTTTTTTTTTTTTTTTTAAATAACACTGTGACATAATTACGGGGGTGTTTGGTGTGTAAGTTTGAGTTAAGATTTGTAAGTTTAAATAATAAATTTTTTTGAATTTTTTTGAATTTTCAGAAAAGACAAACAATTTTTTGGGGAAAAAGACAAAAAACATGATGAAAAAAGTACAGTTTAGTTTAAACTAAACTTTTTGCCAAACAAGGCCTATATGGTTGACTTACAAATTTTTATTTTTTTTTTATTTTTTTATTTTTATTTTTTGTTTTGTATTGGTGAACACTGTGACATAATTACATGGTTGACTTACATAACTTTTTTTTTCTTTTTTATTTTTTTATTTTTTATTTTGTTTTGTATTGGTGAACACTGTGACATAATTACATGGTTGACTTACAAATTTTTTTTTTTTTTTTTTTTTTCTATTTCACTTGTTAGTTGTCTTTGGAATAGTAGCATTGAAGATATTCCTCTTCAGATTTGCAATCTGAGTTGTTTATCTGAATAAGTTACCGTTTTACATCAGAATAACTTTGAGTTTCTAAGGCTTTAACTCAATTGGTCAAATGATATGAACAGCATTGCTCGTTAAAAATCTTCCAAACTACATGAATAGCCACGTAGGATGCCACATAAGGGACCACCTGAAATGATGCAACGCATGAGCCCCAAAAAAATCGAGATCTGCTGTCTTGAATTTCCTGTTTTATTGGTTGTCTTCCAATATTATTATACCATATAATTTAAATTTAAGAATTGAATCACATAAAAAATGTTAACTATTAAAATTTTTTGAACAAGTTGAAGATTTGTCAAAACTATTAAAGGGACAACCTTTGTGACATGAAAATGAAACAGTAGAGAGTATCAAATTCTAACACCTTGTGTTACTTGCCTCATTAACGAATTCTCTGTTCTAGCTCTGAACTTCTCTTCTTTGGGAGGAGGGGGGGCCACGGGCGGCTTCAAAAACATTCAGAAGGAGTCAAGGTGAATAGTTAATTATATATATAATAACTACCATTTAAGTTAATCTCACTTAAATTAGAGTCTCATCCATAATATTGGTTGCCCTTTTTGTTTTTTTTTATTGAATAGTCAAATGTCTTTGTGTTTTTTTGTTTAATTATTTTTTTTATATTACATTTCTGAACACTGTACGTAATTTCATGGTTGGCTTGCAAAACTTTTTATTTATTTATTTATTTTTTTACTTGTTAGTTGTCTTTGGAATTGTAGCTTTGAAGATATTACACTTTGAGATTTGCAATCTGAGTTGTTTATATGAATAAGACTTCATTTCGTATTTCAATTTAACTCCTATTAAATTATATTTTTTATCTCAATTTTTGTCTTTTTATAAAAATTCAAAAACATTCGCAAGGAATCAAGGTGAATAGTTAATTATATATCTAATAACCACCATTTAAGTTAATCTCACTTAAATTAGAGTTTCATCTGGAATATCGGTTGCCCATTTTTTTTTTTAACTAAATAGTCAAATGTCTTTGTGTTTTTCCTATTACATTGCTGAACACTGTACGTAATTTCATGGTTGACTTGTAAAACTTTTTATTTTTATTTTTTTTATTCGTTTACTTGTTAATTGTCTTTGGAACTACGGCGGTGAAGATATGACTCTTCAGATTTGCAATCTGAGTTGTTTATATGAATAAGGTTTCGTTTGATGTTTTAATTTAACTCTAATTAAATTATATTTTTTATCTCAATTTTTTTTTTAATGAAAAGTTAAAAAAAATTCAAAGGAGTTAAGATGAATAGTTAATTATATATCTAATAACTACCTTTTAAGTTAATCTCCCTTAAATTAGAGTCTCGTCTAAAATATTGGTTGCTAATTTTTTTTTTGGTCAAATATCTTTGTGTTTTGTTATTGAATAGTCATAAAATGTTTTTGTCCTTTGTTAATTACATTGCTGAACACTGTACGTAATTCCATTGACTTGCAAAACTTTTTATTTATTTATTTATTATTTTTTTACTTGTTAGTTGTCTTTGGAATAGTAGCGTTGAAGATATTACTCTTGAGATTTGCAATCCGAGTTGTTTATATGAATAAGGTTTACTTCTTTTTAATAAATCTTGCTATTATCAAATTAACCATAAACTAAATTATCTTATAATTGCATGTTTAACGATAATTGTATACTTGACTATACCTTAAGGTGTAAAGTTTGGATCATTTTAAATTCAACTACTATTAATAATAAAACAAATAAACAAATTACTTTTTTAAGAATAAAAGTGTTTTTTTTTTTTAAAAACTACTCTCTGCACACACCTTATCTTAATAATTGAAAAAAAAAATTTATAGATACATATATATACATATACGTCTAAACAATTAATGATTGGAGAAATAATATAAAAACATGCTAGCTTTTAATCTTGTAATTAATCAAATCTTATGTTTGCAAGCTTGCTCTCAATCTTGAGTTTTTGACAACTGAATCAACCAGCGAAACCCCAAACCTTCAGAGTGCAAACCAAGTTAAGGGAGATACGGTCCATGTGATAAAATATATATATTTTTTGGTAAAAGTGATAAAATTTACATACACATACATATACATATATAACACTTTAGAATATAAAAAATGACAAATCAAACCAAATAATAATAATATTATAATAATGACAACATTAATAGTAATAATATTGTAACAACAACAACAATAATAATAAGGATATTTCAGAAAGCTAATAATAATAATAACAATGATGAAATTGATAATAATAAGAATTAAGAATCTTTCAGAAAGCTCACAAATATTTCACATTACTCCAATAAAGACGGGGTGAAAAAAAAAAAAAAAAAAAAACCAATTGCAGCAATACAATAATGCAATTACGCAAAACACAAATCAGATCTCAACATTGAATAGAAATTAGATGAAGAATGTCAATTTGTCTTTATTCGAAAAAATCTTCAAGTAAAAAAACGAGGAAAAAAATAACAAGACTTCAAATATTAAAAAAAAAAATCACAAAAGAGAAAAAAATATACTAATTATGATCAGTTTTTACCTTCAAAAATATAATTTCCTCTATAGAAATAAAATATGTATACATGTGATTCAATCTCATAAAAACATGAAAAATCGTTGGAGAAAAAAAATGAAGAAAAACGGTTATTAATTAAAAGGGATATCAAGATTGATTGGTGGGTGAAAGAATAAGAAAAAAAAATACAATTTAATTGAAAGATGTTTTTTTAGAATAATAAAATGGATGCAATAAGTATTGATTCAAGTTTAAAATTGAATAAATAGTTGGTTTAAGAAAATGTATGAAAAAATTAAAGGCTATTCAAATTCCTAGAATACTTATGATTCATCAAAAAAAAATACTCTATTTATGGAAACTAATTATTATATAGCAGTTGACTGTATGGTTATTGATTCGAAAAAATGGATAATTAAAAGTGGAGTTCGTCATGATAGATTTTATAATTGGCCGGAGAAAGATTTCTTGTTGACTATTTCAACGTTGGCTTCTGATTGTCAATACAAAAACAATGTTGACCGTCAAGTGGAGTGTAATATTATCGTTTTTCAGCCTAAACAAATATAGTGCATATGCATATGTTTATTATCTATGTAGTACATATTACATTACATATAACCTTATTTAATAATTGAACTGGGCCTTCAACCGATACATATGTATACTTGCTTGCATTTTTTTAAATTATGATATAAACTGCAGTAAGATTAAAAAAAATACTGCTTATAATATTGTAATTATTGAGTTAATTATAATCTTCACGATCTAGTATATGAATATATTAATAAATTTATAACACGACATATATAACTACTTTTAATTATTTATCTATTAAAAATTATTTAATAGATAAAAAAACAGTATCTAATAATAAAACAGTACATGTTTCTATCTCATATATATATATATATATATATATATTTCTTTTTAGCAAGTACCAGAAAATGTCAAAGAAAGCTGGTGAAAACCTAATGTTTAAGTTGATGGTGTCGTTCTCAATTTTTTGTTGTTGTATTTTTTTTTAGTTATACAATTTTTTTTTAAGTTTTATTGTCATAATAATTATCATTTTTTGAAGTGTTTTTTTTTTAATTGCCATAACGATCATTATAGTTTAAATCTATAAATTAAGAATATTTTCCTCTCCTTTTTCATTATGTTATTTACCCAAGTAAAATTGAAGAAAATCTTATTACTGACAGAAAATTTTATAAATGCAAAATATATTTATATATATATAATTTAGAATACAATATAAATATGACCTTAAAATTTATGGATATTGAAGACAATAATGCTTCACACAACTTGAGACTCTTGCGGCTCATTGCATACATCTTAAATCCAGCTATTGCCTTTTTCAGACCCATTGAATCCACCCTAGCCCTTTGATATTTTAAACTACATGCATACTCACTACAAGAATTTGAACTTTCAGCGATCAGACATTCCACGACTAAAAAAAATTTGATCCCTGAAGAGTAGTTTCGGTGACCAAATTTTTGGTCCCCGAAAGTCAGAGCCTTCAGCGACCAAATTTTGGTCACCTTTATAGACCAAATTATTTTTGGTCGCTAATGGTTGAGCGCGAAAAACAAAATTCCATTCCCACGGAAGACAAACGGCGACCAAAAGATATTTGGTGGCGGAAAAGCATTTTCGGGGACCAAAGTTTTGGTCCCCGTAAGTTCTCCATCCGGGACCAAATTAATTTGGTCCCTAAAAATTGGTTCCGAACATACCCAACGGCGACCAAATTTTTTTGGTGGCGGAAGGAGACTTACGGAGACCAAATTTTTGGTCCCCATAAGTCTCCTTCTGGGACCAAATTAATTTGGTCCCTGAAAATTGGTTTCGAACATACCCAACGGCGACCAAATTTTTTTTGGTGGCAGAAGGAGACTTACGGAGACCAAATTTTTGGTCCCCGTAAGTCTCCTTCCGGGACCAAATTAATTTGGTCCCTAAAAATTGGTTCTGAACATAACAAACGGGACCAAATTTTATTTGGTGGCAGAAGGACACTTACGGAGACCAACTTTTTGGTCCCCGTAAGTCTCCTTCTGGGACCAAATTAATTTGGTCCCTGAAAATTGGTTCTGAACATACGTAACGACGACCAAATTTTTTTGGTGGCGGAAGGAGACTTATGGAGACCAAATTTTTGGTCCTCGTAATTAAGTTTCCTTCCACCACCAAATTAATTTGGTCCCTGAAAATTGGTTCTGAACATACCAAACGGCGACCAAATTTTATTTGGTGGCGGAAGGTCACTTACGGAGACCAAATTTTTGATCCCCGTAAGTTTCCTTCCAAATTTTTAATATCATAAATTATAATATCAATAACAAAATAATATCATCTCTCCTAATTAATAATCAAAAAATATTATTTAGATTTTTATAAATAAATATTTCAATAAGATCATTTGCTATCAAATTTTGGAGGCAAAATGTATGATCAATTCTCAGTCTCTAACAACACAGCTCCATGAAAGATAAAGTATTCATTCTCAGTCTCTCCCTCTCTCACTTTCCCCAATATTGTCAAAATCTAGGAGTTATCTTTTACTATTTCAAATTTGAATAGGATTAGGATTAGAATTAGAATTACTATTTAAAGGCTTCTTTGTGATTTTGTAGAGGAGTTTTTTTGGTGATTATTAATAAAATCCCTTTGAGAGTTTTCTCAATAGAGTTGCATGATTTTCGGTATTCTAGTTAGAATTAACGAATCTAACACAACTTATCTTGCATATTCACTATAAGAAAAGTGAGAATCAACGACAACAATTTTAATGACGACTAAAACTTCGTCGTTGAAAGTGACATTCAACGATAGGTTGTCGTTGAAACTACGCTGCTAACGACAGAATGCAATACAAGCATCAATGACAACTATACTGTCGTTAAAAAGATTTTATTAGCGACACTTTTCTTCACATTGTCGCTAAAAATTTGAGATTTTTTACGCCAACGAGCTTTGGCACCCTCATATTGGCGGGTAAACTTTTAACAACAACTTATATCAATTAGTGACAATCATATGTCATCGTTGAATATGTTCAGAATTAGTGATTTTTAATGATAACCAACTTTGCAGTTAATTATACACTTTTTGTCGTAAATTATGAACTTTTAATGACGATACAATTGTCGCCGTTAAAAGTTGTCGATAAAAGTCTTGTCCAATCGCATTTAACGACAAAGGTTGTTGTCATTGAAAATCTAGTGAATTAGTGATTTTTAACGATGATCAATTTTGTCATTAATTTTTCAGTTTTTGTCATAAATTATCAACTTTTAGTGACGATACATTAGTCATTGTTAAAAATTGTCAGTAAAAGAGTTGTCCAATTGCATTTAATGACAACTAATAGAATATAACGAATTCAATATATATGCATGTGCATTAACCTTTTTTTTTTTTCATAATTTTGCGGAAAAACCCTTTTGTTTTGCTTAAAGTATAGATACTTTTATACTTTAATATTTAAAAAATATAAATGCTTAAATATTTATAAAATTACGAATGCTCTAACGTATAAAATAGAATATTTAGAAGTACCTTGATTTATGGTTGAAAGTTTCAAATTTTCTTTATATTTAAAAATTAAAGAAGACAAAAATATTAATAAACAAATATAATAATTTAAAATATATATAATAATTAATATTATAGTAAATAAATTTCAATGATGTTGGCGCTTGTTTTTGCCTCCAAAAGGCTGAAATATTTGAAGAAGTGCGCCAAATCACGAAAGACCTTTGAAAGAAAGGGAAAAAAAATAAAAGAAAGACAAAAAAAAAAAAAAAAAAACCTCCCACAAAATACAACTTCCGTTGGCTTGAACTTCGAAGAGATTCAAGTCCTGAAACCCATATCTCTTGTTCTTCGTTCACATCTCGTCATCTCTGTTTCGAGTTCTTTTTTCTTATATTTTTTTTTGTTTTTGCTCCTTTTCTTCTTTGTTCTTAAATTTCTTTGATTTATTTTTTGTTTTTTTCAATTTTATTTTTTCCAGAACTCGAATCGCCTCCATCGTTGTACGGAAGATGCATCATCAGACGCTCAAACAGCAGGACATGATGCAGCACTCGCTCTACCACCACCCCGAGGATTTCTTCTGCCTCCCTCTCTCTTTCTCTCTCTCTGGTCTCTGCCTCTCTCAAAAAGCGCAAAACCCCCAGCCTAGCCGCACTAGAACCCACGCCGCCCGGCCGTCAGTCACTCTTCCTCCGCGCTCGCTGTCTCCGGTCCAAATGTTGCAGGTAGGCTTTCTGTTTTCAACTACGATGGTCCCAAAATAGGTAGCCGCCTCTGATATCAGAATAAAACATAGGCGTGCCCATGTAAACGATGATGTAAATGGGCCTCTAGGAGATATTTGTATTGCTTTTTTATTCTATGATATTCCCTTTTTTATTAATGAATGGTAATTAGAAATGTTCGAAAAGATCATACTGGTGGTCGCAAATAATCCCCTTGCAGATTCGTTTTCTTTGTTATTTTGATTAATCTGTTGATATTTGTGTTTGGAATTGGAGTCGAACAAATTCGTTGTTAATCCTAATCCCCAGATATTATTATTTATTAACAAAGTAATTGTGAAATTCTCTATTGATAAATTGAAAAATTGTTTGGGTGATAATGATTTCGTGTTCAGATTAAGAAGTACAAAGTTTTGGAACCACTATCATCCCGATTCATCTTATAATATTGGATCCCTCTGTACGTTTGTTCTTAGTTTGCTAAGCTTTTGGATTTCTCTGTGTTTTAATCAATGGAAGAGACTTAATTCACCATGGTTTGGCATTGAAAGGTAGGTTTCCCCCCCCCCCCCCCCCCCCCTTTTTTTTTTTTGAAAAATATTACTTCGTGGGATGCTTTGATTTTTCTTTTTGTTTGCTTCAAGAGGTGACTTCGTGGGTTGGAATTCTCTTTAATGTTTCCTTTTGTTTACTGTAGTCAGGACAACAAGTGCAAATGGAAAACAAATTGAAAACGGAAAGGGATAGACCTCTACGGGATAACTTCTTATTTAAATATTTAAAGAAAACAGAGGTTGTATTCTTATTTTGATCTATTAAAATATGCCAACAATAATCTTTATATTCTTATTTTGATTCATAGCTCTGAAGCCTCTTCTTCTACCACTACTGGTTGGACCTGCACATTGACAGAGGAGCCTCTTCCTCTACCGCTACTGGTTGGACCTGTACATTGACAGAGAAGACCTTGCCGTAACAAAATTTCATAGAGAACAATGAAGAATGGGTTATTAGGGCCTTTACCTATTCTGGCACTAGGAAGAGCAGGTGGAACTAAAATAGCCGGATTCTCTTGCCCGTTATTGACTCTCTTTGATCGTCGAATTCCACTTCTCAGGTCCACCATCTTATTTAAAGAAAACAGATGTTGTTGCATCATGCGTTCTTTTACATATAATCTCAATTTTTCTCCTTTTGGTTTTTGATTTGTTGATTTTGTTGTGATTTCTAGTGTTTTCTGTTTTCTTTGCACTGTCATATATAATGATTGATTTTCTAATGTTTTCTGTTTTTGATTTGTTTTCTTTGTTGTGATTTCTAGTGTTCTGTTTTCTTTGCACCGTCCAAAGAGTATACATGGTATTGGTGTGATTAACTTTTGATTTTCCTTGAAAGTTACTGGAATTAAATAGGTTAGAGGTCATGCCATTAGTAATTCCAGTTAATTTTGGTGTTTTAACTTGATAGATATTACATAGTATATACATATATACTCTGGTTATAACCAATGCCCATTCTTGATATTTGTGCAATTGCAGCTTCACTGCTTAGGAATTCTGTTAAAATTTGAGAAGGATAATCCTTCTGCTCACATCGAAGACAAATATGGTCTCATTTCCAATCTTGTTGGAGGTCTCCAATTGCCGAAGTAAGGACTTAAGCTCATCAAAAAGTCAAAAACTGCCCTTTTTTTGTTTGTTTTTGTTGTGATTTCTAGTGTTTTCAGTATTCTTTGCACTGTCATATAATGCTTCTTGGTGTTTTTCTATTTTTTATTTTTTTATTTTTTTTATTTTATATATATATAATGGAAAATAGAGTTCCAAGAAATCATCGGTGTGGGAAAGCATGGTAGGTAGGGATTTCTTGCCTTGTGCTAGTATCGATTTATCTTCTTTTATCCCTTGTGGTTTTTTTGAGCTTTATAATTGGTTGCCAAGAATATAGAGGAAATGTGAGTTGTGAATGGGGTTTATTCTTCATTCTAATTTGGTTAGCAAACCACATCTTGATTGCTAATGGAACAAATTAAAGCTAAATTTCTTGTTATTGCATCCTAATTGAGACTATTTGTGTAAATGCATGTGATTCTTTTCTTGTTGGGTTCTGTCAATATATGCATAAAATCAACTTGTGATTTGACACAGGTACTCTTACCTTCTCAGCTATTATCATACTTTCCCCCAATTCCCTTTATTTTTTTACTCAAATGATAGCGGTATCAGGGAAGAAAGGGGCTTCCTCAAAGAAAATCTGGAAGCACGGGGAAATCATATTTTGTTGAAAGCCGAACCTATTGGCACATCTTTAGAAGTTTTGATCGACTATGGACATTTTATGTTCTCGTTCTACAGGTATGAAAGTTCAAATTTGCAACAGAATGGAACTGTAACTGGTCTTTAATCTTCTCATGTTCTTTGGTGCTCATATCAGTAGTCTTGAGTTGGCTATTTTACAGGCAATGATCATTATTGCTTGGAAAGGGATTTCACCAATAGACATTTTTCAAAAGGATGTCCTGTACCACCTATCGAGTATCTTCATCACAGCAGCTTTTCTTCGCTTGCTTCAAAGTATGATGTTTTTACTTACAACCTCAACATCCCTAGTTAGTTGATTTTCTTTCTTTTTTGGTAGTTTTTCTCATTTGCTTGATGATGCAATGAAAAAAAAAATCTAGTACCACAAAAGCTATTTGACCTTTTTTTTTTGTCATTCTTTTTTAATTTAAAAGAAGACTAATTTAAGTTACTAGAGTTGACGAATATTCATCGTAACATATGGATGGCCCATACTAAATTTTATCTGTTGTGATGTTTATATTCTATATGGAAATGGCAACTCAATTGGGCACGTAACTTGTCACGCTTCTTTGGTTTTCATGTTTATTGGACTCTGTAAACTTCTCTTCCTTCCTAATCTAAATGTTTCTCACTTCTTTCACTTTATATCCTGTTACATGGCTGTCATTTTTAACAGATTATAAACATAGTTGATAAAATGGAATTTGTAGTATTCTTTTTTAGTTTAGTATGAAACAGAAATGAAGTTTTAATATTCTATTCCTTGTGTTAAAATTGCATTGGTTTGTTCCAGGTTCGGTTCCACTATGGTCATCCGGATGTATTTGACAGAATTTTTCACATTACCCGTGGTGGCATCAGCAAGGCATCTAGTGGCATCAACTTGAGCGAGGACATTTTTGCTGGTATGTTCTTCATAACAACAACAGCAATATTTTATGGAACTTTATTTGAGTGATTAAGGAGGCTTTTCGATTTGTATGGTGGACAGGATGAAATTACAGGATGAGAGGATGAAAAAACAAGATGAGCTAATCCAACTTCTTCAACAACTTAATCCGCCTTCAGATCATTCGGGACTTTTCTCCCAGAGGCAAAATGGACCGCCGCCGCTGCCACCGCCACCATCAGCCACTATGTCCTATGTTAGCTTTTGTTTTAATTATAGTTTACCTTCGTTTGATACCTATTATAGTTAAACATTTACTATAAATTGTTTAATGTGTTTAGAGATTTGGAGTCTCTTTAGCTAATATAACATATTTTTCTTGCATTATCATTTTTTATAATTGTATATTTATAGATTAAAAAATATGTGACTATTCTCGACAAGTTACAAATATTATTGCTACCAAAAAATTTTGGTCGCTCAAACTTTCGGTAACCAAAATATTTGCTAGCTAAAAAGCTTTGCAAAATACGTTTTTTGGTCTCCGAAAAATTTGCAAAATTTGCCGATTTTGAAATTTTCAAAATTCAAAAATACCTACGGAGACCAAATTTTTTTTGTCACGGATACCTTCGGTGGCCAAATTTTTTTGGTCTCCGTAGGTGCCGATACCTATGGAGACCAAATATTTTTTGGTCGTCGATACCTTCGGAGACCAAATTTTTTTTGGTCGTCGATAATTAGTGCGACCAACTTTCGGGGACCAAATGGCGACCAAAAATTTTTGGTCGCGGAAGGCAACGGCGACCAAAAAATAGACCTTCTAGGACCAATTTTTTGGTCTCCAAAGGTGAAAATTCTTGTAGTGACTTATCATGTACGTAATTTAAGTTGTGTATATAAGGGGAATTCTATGTTCTTTCAAAGTCTTGGCAGCCCTATTTGACCAAGTTCTTTGTTTTCTACTCTTAAAATTGTGTTTCAGAAATGAGAACAAAAATCGTTCTCACTTATTCTTATAGAACAAACGGTATTTGACAAATATTTTTTAAGAACAGTTCTCAGAAAATTGAAACAAAAAAAATATATATATATTTGGAGACTTTTCTCTAAAATGTTATGTGCGCGCGCACACATAATTATACACATGTATTTGTTCAAGTTTTACCGTTGTCTATTTTTACTTCTATCATCACTCTTTTTTTTTTTACCCACTCTCCTTATTTTCTCTCGTCATCCTCTCACATTTGATACTTTTTTTTTTAATTAAAGAAAAGTTCTATTAGCTTGCATCTTCTACTTCAATTAGTAATAGTAACTATAAGATTTTATAATAGTAATTATAAGATTTAAAAAAGAAAAACAATACAATACAAAAAAGCAATTAGAGAGAAAGAGAGAGTGATTTGGAAATGCTTAATATGTACAATAGACTAGAGCATCAACCAAATACACGTGGTACAATCTGTGCAATGAACTAAGGCATCAGCCAAATACACGTGGACTGATCTTGTACAATGCAATATGCAAATGAAGACAAGATACAAAAGGAAAAGCTGAGAATATGACCATTAAGAAAGGATATGCTACAGTGACTATACAATAACTAGGCTATAGGCTTAGCTGCTTTGACAAAAACAGACACAAAATAAGTAGTGGAATAACAAAAAAGTACAGATTAAGATGGAAAATTATGCTATCAGAAAATGTATCTTTATTAACAAATACAAAAGTCTTAATTTGCACTAACATATAGCTACATGAAGGGAAGTAAGAGATATTCCAACCCAAGAAGCTTCCAAAGCAATTGAAAGAAATTTAAGCTTGTTTCCTGCATATAGAGATATATAGAGTAAAGTAAAAGTTGTAGTCAATATAAATAATTCGTTCCTCACTAGGACAACATGCATTTGATCGGTTGAAGCTGCAATTATTACCTTGGTATAATTTGCTTTGTCCAACTTCTTGGCCTGAAAGCACAAAAGAAATATATAAGTTTCAAGAGATTTTACATATATATATATATAAATATATAAATTTTGTATATTTGCTGAAGTTTATATATCATAATGTAATGACAAACCTCAATAAGTAACCACAAGGAGAATATTGCGTGAACAGGTGCCATTATGTAAGGCTTGAAAGTCTGTAAACAATTAATAGAATTTCTTTATCTCAGATCGTTTTCTTACTAACCTTAAAAGTTAGGATCAGTTGAAGAAAGAGTAAACAATCTTTTTTTTTAATGTATTCTTTAACAATTATTTTTTCTTTTATTTTATGTCTATTTTTGTATATCAATTACTTATTTATTACTTGGAAAAACCTACGAATCTTCTATCCGAAATTATCATGAGTAAGTCGGTGATTATTTGGTTAGAAAAACCATTAATTTTACCTTTAGCAAGTAAATAAAAAACTAGACATAAATAGAAAAAAGAAAAATATTTAAAGATATCTTTTGAAAAAGAGTCGAGATTTACCTATTTTTATTTGAATATTTCCAAGGAAAAAAAAATACATATATTACTATAGTTAAGCTTTCAAACAAAGGACGAGTTACCTGAGACATGCAAATGGCTATCACCGTAGAGCCAATATAATTTATTAGTAGTATCCCTGTGCCAAGGAATGCAACTTTTCTAGGTCCATATATTATCGGAAATGTTCGAATATTATGCCTGTTGAAAATTGAACAAAGAATCTGAGTAGTCCGAAAAGAACACATCATCTTGTCAACTTAGGTCTCAAAGAGAAAATTAATGTTTAAAAATGAGAAAATAATTTTCTTATTGGTTTCTTTTTTCCTTTTTTTTATATGCTTTTTATTAGGTTGTTTTCTTTTTTTTTTTTTTTTTTTTTTTTTTCCTTTTTTCGGAATTTCTAGGCTTTTCATTTAACAAAGTTTTTGCTTATTCAAAGGAAAAAAGAAAAGTCTGCTATAGTGTTGAATATTTTGTTAATTAATGATAAAGGCACAAGCTAATTAAGAAAGGTTTTGACATTGAAAGAGTAAACGAAAGGAAAAAAAAAAAAATTGAAAATTTTCCATTTGGTTGATGTGTTGATATACTAAAAATACAACTTACTTGATGTCGCCTTCCATGTCTGTGAGATCTTTTATGTTGTTAATAACCAGAAAAAAGAATGTCGTAAGGGTGATGATAAAAACAGTTGAAGGACTGCACAGCAAATTGAAAAAAAAAAAAAAAAAAAAACAAACAAAACAAAACAAAACAAAATTAGATTTTTATGAAAAGTTGAATTATGTATACATGTAAGCTAAAATATTATAAAAAGTTAGACTTTGAAAGTTAATAATAAAATAAAATTGCGTGGTCAAATAAACTAACAAAGAAATTCTGTTAGACTCTGTCAATTGGTGTTCATCTTCCATTGGTTTTGTTTGACATTATTTTTTGTTAACTATTGATTATGTCAACGTTAAAAATGACACCTAGAAATCGAAGTATTAATTAAGAAACCAGAACAAAAAATAATAGTACCATTTATCATACTCAACTACTGTTAAGTTAATGAATGGAAAATTAATAACGACATATCAAATCAACTACTATTTTATGTTCCATATGTATGTATATGTCAAGCAACCTATTAACGAAAGTTCAGATTAATCATTTGACAAATTTAAGTATAATTAAAGATGAAAGTTTTGATCCACTAAGTGAAAGTTATTTGAAATCCATAATTATTCTAGACACTATGCCAAAAATAAATTTGGAAGACACATGGAAAATGAAAGAAGATTTTTGTTTCCGAAAAATTGTTACGCACCTCCACTGAAATGGAAGTCCAAGAGAAGCTCTGGTGGCATAAAGTATGCCAACATTGTGAAGAACGCCACCCACCTGCATATGTTTACATTTTACTTATTTTGATATGACATTGAAGACATGCTATATTACGTCAGATGGATTTCCCATCAAAAGAACTGTAAAATAAAATACTTTACTTTTGTGTCTCATATAAGGTGTCTTGCTAATTTCTCGACCTTTTTATTTATTTTTTAATGGAAAGACAGTAGTGTTTTCTAAATCATTTTTTAATTTTTAGAGGACTACAAAATGTGCAATGACCGAATAAAATTTATAAATTAAAACTGAATTTCAGTAAAAGACTTGAAGGATGGGAAGAAAATAATAATACCAAAGAATTGGCAATAGATGTGACAATGGAAGATCGCTTATATCTAATGGGAGGAACTGAATAGAAGGTGGCCATCAAAAGACCAAGACAATAGAGAGAAGTAGTGATGAGGTCAGCATTCATCAACCGCAAAATCAATAAGCCAGAAAGTGCAGCAAATATGACCAAGAACCATGCTTGTTTTAGCGAAAGATCTCCTGACGGTATAGACAAATAAGGCTTGTTCACCCTGAAAATATAACATAAGGACATACTAATAAGCTAAAAGGCTCTGTGTTAACTATTCAACCAAAAATAAAAATAAAAAAAATAAAAAGGCTTCTGCATGCATTGGCGTTGAGCAATGTGTTCTTGGGAGTCCGGCAGTGCCCGCACACACAATCTTTCAAAAAAAAAAAAAAAATTCCTCCTATCGTGTCCCATTTTACAAGAAAAATACTGCACTAAATAATTAAATCTATATATAATTACCCCCTAATTCAATTAAAAAAATACACCTTTCATTTTTTTCATTTTACCCAAATTGGGTATTTTTTTTTAATCATTGTGAATATCAAGAACATAAACAATAAACCAAAGGCCAAGATGTACAGCTGTATCCTTTTACTCGTAGACTAAAGAAAACTTTTAACATGGAACGCTACAAATGTTGTATTTTTATTTAGATTTGAGACAGTTTCAAGGAATATTGTCCTCTAATATAATTATGAGATGATGTTTATATATATATATATATATATATGTATATGTATATGTATACTTGGCAATTAAGCTTACCTATCAATATCGACATCGTAAATCTGATTAATGCCATTACAATAAGCATTTGAGAGCAAAATGGCAATTAGACCAGGAAATGCTTTAGGTAGGAGAGACCATGTAAATAGCTGTGGGTTCTCAGCCAACACTCTTGCAAATAAACAACTGCCCAAGAAAATCAAGAAAACTCAATTATAACCATGACTCGGTTGGGTTCAAAAACAAAAGGATGCTACTTATTATTCCTTCTCTAATTTTTAGTGATAGTTTACTTACATGGCCGATGCTATTACATGATTCATTGTATAGGGCCTGGTGAATTTAAACGAAGCAGATCCAAAACGTGCAACTTTGGTAAGTACCGTCGAAGCATAATCATCGTGTTCAGCCCGAGCACATGCCTAGCACCAATTGTTTCAGTACTTGATAAGTTGAATAATGTGAAAAGAAAACCAATTGGACAAATTATAAAGGTAACAAAACCACAAGATCAATTATGAAAAAAAATGTAGAGTGGCTCCTCCGGCAAGCCCCTTAGGCCCTTTCTGGGGTTTTTTTTTTTGTTTTTTGTTTTTCTTCTTCGGTGTGGATCACTAATTCACTTCATTATGGATAAACTAATTAAAAGGCAAGTGTTAGGATTCATGCCCTAATGAGTGAGAATAAATTTGCATAAAATTTGCATTCATATCAATACTGAAAAGTAACGTGCCATGTTTTAAGTTGTAAAAAGGAATATAATATAATATACATATATATATAGATATAGATATATACCTGGATGATATTATGCCTATCTCGCTTACTCTTACCATAGCGCCCCAAAGGCAAGATCATTCTATTGGTGGAGTGTTTTGTAGGAAAGTTGGAGGAATATTTGATATTTTTAGTTATAGGCTTAAAGCAAGTCAGCCTATTGTCATACGAGGAGGACTTGCAACGTTGAGGGAGAATAGCTGGTGGTTTAAGAGAAGAGAAAGAGATTGAGAGCTCCATGTATGTCAATTGAAAACAACCATTTAAAAAAAAAAAAAAAAAAAAAAGTAAAACAAGCTAAAAGAAAATGAGAGATAGGAAAATGTTTTAACACAAGTGCTTCCTCAGCTTCGGGATTTATAGGAGCATGGTACGCATAAACTTTTTTTTTTTTTTAGGTTCAGTATTATCGCTTGTAAGCTAAGCCCACGGCAATGATATCGTGGATGTTTCTATTGACTTTTACTCGTCTACTCGTCTTATTAGTTTTTCTCATATTATTATTCAATTTTTTTCCTTTTGATTAATGTGGTCGCTGATGACAGCTTTACTTCAAAACAAAGTATACAAAATATATATTGGTGTAATTAGTTATTAAATCCCCTCCTTCTGCATATGCTAGTTGTGTAAAGTTGTATGAACACTTGTATATAACTAATATAAGTTGAATGAATTCTTGTAATAAAAATATTTTATTAGTTATTTACTGATTTTTTTTTTGTTGAATAGTTCTTTGCTGATTAAATTAAACAAAATATGACTGATTCAACAGTTTTCTAGATCTTAGCTATGATGTAACCTTAATAAACAATAATATATCGGAGCAGGGCAACCATCGAGCACATTCTTGCTCAATTTCGCAGTTACCAAACTTATATAGAAGTAAACTCTTCTTGGATCTTGTGCCTTGTCAACGATGTTAAAAAAATCATAAATACTCCACCGAGAACAATCGACAATGAACAATAACAAAAATTTCATTGCAAATTATAAGTTGAATGAACACTTGCAGAAAAAAATATTTTATTAGTTATTTAGTGATTAAATTACACTAAATATGACGGATTTAACGGTTTTATTATGAGACGAACTCTAAGTAAACAAAATATATCAGAACAGTCAACCATCGAGCACTTTCTTGCTCAATTTCTCATTTACCAAACATACAATAAGAGTAAAATCTGCATGGCTCTTCTGTCTTGTTAACAATATAAAAAATAAATAAATACTCCACCGAGAACAATCTACAATGAACAGTAACAAAAATTTCATTGCGAATTGACACTAACAATCAAACTCTTACATAATTGAAGCAAAATAATAAAATCACAATAAAATTTCTTTGAAGTCTACTTGCTTTTTTTTTTTTTTTTTTTCCCTCCTTCTTCATGTAGTTGAATATCTTCTAAAATAGTTCCACTTGCTCTACTAGTTTTTTTATATAGTTGACATCTTCTAAGACAGTTCCACTTGCCGTAAAATATCTAATTTTAGACTTTTCGTTGCTGCTCTGTACCTTTAAAAAAAAGAAAGAAAAAAAGAAAACTTATTATGACCAAGTATATAGATTCCATTTTATGTGCAAAACTTAGTTTAATGGTAATTTTACATTTATCTAATGGTTTTTAATGAAGTCTATTATAAGAATTGATTTTCAAAGATATATTTTCGAGTTAACCTTCTGGCATTATGAATGTTATCATTTTTGCTTCATCTATCAGTTAATTAATGTATAGAATTACTGACACGATAAAAATTAAACTGTCATTTAATAAGGACAAACTTATTTTTGCCCTATGAATTTTAACAATCTTGTAGCTTTGCCCCACTGAACTTTGAAAACTAGTATTTGTACCCTCAAACTTTAAATTGTTAGCAAGATGCCACTCAAACTTTAAACCATCAGTAAAAATATCTCTTGTTTCATATTTTGGCCATATAAGACTTGGAAAAACTTTATTTTTGTTCCCTAAATTTTTGTATATTAGTGACTTTACCTCCAAATATTGAAAAACTAGTGCTTCTACCTCTCGACCTTTAAATTATTAGCAAAATTGCTTATACTTTGTCCACTTAAAACTGATGCAGAACTAGTATAATATAAAATTAATTTAAATTAGAATCTTTATTATTACAAAAACAATATTAAAAATCTATAAGAATTTAAAAAATCTAAATAAAAAAGTTCCTTTAATTATTATTATTATTATTATTTTGTAATGACTTCAATTTTAAAAGCAAATATTATGAATGCTAACAACACCAAAAATGATTAAATAAAAAAAAAAGTCAATATACCGAAACCTAAAAATGACTAATGTATTCATAAGTTTTGTTTTTTTTGTATTGACGTCATTACAAGAAAAACAAAATAATAATAATAATAATGGAACTAGTATATTTGGATTCCTTAAATTTTGATATATTTTAAGGTTATTTTGGTAATTATAAAGATTTTAATTTAAATTAACCTTTTATTATACTAGTGCCGCATTAGTTTTAAGTAGATGAAATATAAGTGATTTTACTAACAGTTTAAAGGTTGAGAGGTATAAGCTAGTTTTTCAATGTTCAATGTACTAAAATTTAGGGGAAAAAATAAAGTTTTTCCAGGTCTTATATGACCAAAATCTGAAATAAGAGATATTTTTGCTAACGGTTTAAAATTAGAGGGACATTCTTGATAATTGTTTAAAGTTTGAGGAGTATAATCACTAGTTTTTAAAGTTCGAGGGGCAAAGTAACAAAAATATTAAAGTTCAAGGGGAAAAAATAAAGTTTGTTCTTATTAAAGTACACTTTAGTTGTTTTTATGACAGCAATTTCATCTATTAAACTGACGGAAGAAACAAAGATGATAACATTTCATAATTCATTGAGTATTATTATTAGTTTTCAAAATTCAGAAAGTAAAAATGAAATTTGTCCAAAAATCTTTGTGCCGATGTCTCTTATAATTTGTTATTAAAAACTTGTATTACGACAGCTATTATCATACCTTTTATTCTTTTCAAGATGCTTCCATGTATGTGTATTTATGTATATATTTAAAACGAATGGAGAAAGGACAAATGATGTTCAAGCAAATGAGCAAATCCCAATTAGATTTACATCCAATATCCTTTTACTTCTTCCTCAATAAATTATTTAATCAAATTTTATTAAAAAAAATTAGTATATCCCAATTAAGTTCGCACCTGCTGTCCTTCTAATTCTTCATCAAATTCCTTATTCAAATTTTTTTAAAAAAGTTACTCAAGTTTTTACCATAATATAATTTGTCATGAAAAGATATATTGATATTTGGAAAGCTATTGCAAATGTATTTAAATAACTCTTTTTTTTTTTTTTTGGGGTTCTAATGTCTTGATTTTTACCCATTCAGCATCATAATATATAATAGAATAAATCACATCTATAGACTAATAATTTAATATGGTAGTGTAGTATTCAAGGTCAAGTATGATCTAACATAGAATGCATTATTTTAGAAATAGTCAATGGAACTTATAAATTGAATATCAAAGAATCAAACTAAATAAAGTAAACCCCACAATATATACGTACATAGTTGATACTATCCCTTGTAGAAAGAGACATCGCATCTTCTTCTTCTTCTTCTTCTTCTTTTTTTTTTGGGTTTGGTTAAGAGACATCGTTTCTTGGATTTAGTGTCAAGGTCCCCCAATCTCTTGAAGCTAAGAAAAGAGTTTTGCGGTTTTATTTTATCTTCCGGTGACATATCCTTAAAAAGTTCAATATATACCTACTTTGTAAGAAGCTTCAATTTTTTTTATTTAATTAAATTTTTTTTAAGTTGAGAGTTGGAGATTTAATCTTTATAAATATATATTATTGTAATCAAGTATGAAATTACCATTCGGTTATACCACACGTAAAACTGCTTCAATTTTTTTTTCTTTGAAATAAATTGTGATGATAGAAATCAATAAATATATCAAGATATTCCAACTAGATCAGCATCTTTTTAGTACTCTCTTTGTTTTTCCATCCCATTAAATATTATTAGAAGAAAAGTAAATAGAAGTTGCATAGAAGTTCAAGAAAATGAAAAAATATATATATAACAAGAACAATCCTAATCGCCTAATATAGTGTCCTAAAGAAAGTCGAAAAGCAGTTTCAAAAATCAAGTCGGAACTTTTTCCTTGTCCACAATTTATATATTTACCTTTACCAGTGTGTTCATTGACACCATGAACGACCCAAGCAATATACGAAAAGTCAAATCCATGTATTATAATCAAGTGTCCGTATTATAATCAAGTGGCCGGTTTACTCTGTTTCTTTCTACTCTTTTTTTTTTTTTTTTTTTTTGGTTGCTTAGATTCCATTTATTATATACCTCATAGGGCAACAAATTTATGTTTTATCTCTCTTATCCATGTGTCTTTCCTTTTTCTTAAATTGATGTTGCATTTGATTTTAATTGCCTCTCCTCAGTCAGAGAAAATAAACTTGAACTTGTATGTTTTTCCTTGTGACGTATAACTTTTTAAATTTTTCTTTTATCATATTTCTTCTCCACAACTATAATTATGCGGTTTTCTAGATACTGTAGACCTGTATTTTTTATTTTTTATTTTTTTAAGTTTTTCCCACTTTCAACAGTGCACATACTGACTGCATCGTAGCAGGAGACCAAGAAGTTGTGGAAGCTTTTCTACGTCAAGTTGACAGGCGATAATACTCAACCTGTCATGGTATGTTTTTGATTATCTGTTCTCTGTCTGCCGTTACTAATGAGATGTGACTTGTTATATGCTTTGGCAGTGCTGCTGTTTTCCACAATGCAAGCACAAGAATTTGTGATGGTGCTCATTTTGGACTTGGTGCAGATGCATAATCGTATGCAACAGTTACCACGAAACTCAGTATTCTCACTGTCATTGCTCTTTTATTTGATGAATCCTGAATTTTCGTACAGGTCGGAATAAGCACAAGTCGAATTCTTGCTCGTGGGCCAGTCGGAGTGGAAGGATTGTTGACAACAAGATGGTATTAGTTTCTGATTCAACGACTTTTGATTACTTGTGTATATATTAGTTAGCAAATTAGCAGCAGAAGTAAGGAGCATATTGAATTTCTTGTTTACTAATTGTTGAGAGTGGATATAAAAATGTGGATTTGAAAACTTCTATATGCCGAGTAATAACAAAACATTGATCTGCGGAAAGTAACTAATGCCGAAATGCTGCAATTGCAGGATCGTCAAAGGAAGTGGGTGAGTAGTAGATGGTGATAAAGGGGTTGTCTACACCCACAAGGACCTCCCCCTTGAGTCCTGACCCAATAAAAATAGCTTGCACCATGTTCTGTTGCATCATTGTCGTGATCTTATTTTTTAAGACTGGATTTTATTTTCTCGTCCTTCCCTTGAAATACTTTTCCAAGCCAATATATTGCTATACTAATAACACTGCCCTTAGTAAGGGTGTTGGCAGTTGGTTTATACTGACCAAGCAAATTATAACATATATATATATATATATATATATATTAAATTAGTTTAGATGGTTTGAGAATGAATTTGCACTTATGAATTTATCTCAACTACAGTCGCCCAATCTCTCTTATTCCGCCTCTATTTCTCTATCACTTTCTCTAATTCTCTCTCTCGATTGACTTAAGTTTTCTATCAATTATTTAATCCAAATGATTTAGTTTTGAATGACTATATTATCTCTTTTGTTGCTGAAAAATTGCAGATTCAAGAGACAGAGGA
Organism: Ficus erecta; assembly: GCA_008635985.1. Classification (NCBI taxonomy): domain Eukaryota; kingdom Viridiplantae; phylum Streptophyta; class Magnoliopsida; order Rosales; family Moraceae; genus Ficus; species Ficus erecta. The sequence goes on along the minus strand of BKCH01000007.1, from coordinate 609,902 downwards.
AGTCTTAATCCTTCCTGCCAAACGTCCGTACTCACTCAGAATACGTATATGCATGTGTGCAAGCGTGTTTTTGTGTTGTTTCTTCGATTTCTGCATAAGAATTATGAGATTGAACTGTTTCTTTTACGGGTTTGACTTCTGATAGCGTTCAGACTAAATGTTCCTTGGAATAGAATGTTTCTGTTGGAGACGAATCTAAATAAGCCGCATCTACGCTCAAATTTTCTGGAAAATGTTCTTCCTCTTGTTGCTGTGCAGTCCAGTGCCGGAGGAGGTAAATTTCATTCTTCTTGTTTGGTTCTTGCTTGTATCTTGAAGTGACAAGACAAAGAGGGGATTTGATTCATGATGTAACTGTTTAGGCATAAGTTCCTTTGAAAAGAGAAAAATATTATTTTATGAATATCTAGTTATCAAACACATTGATTTAGTTTCAGTAATTCGCCTTATATCTTATGATCGTCTGTTGTTCAAGTTAATTCCTCTTAGAAAAGACATAGGAAAATAGTTGAAAAAATTTATGGTACATCATCTTGCATTGGCTATGAAATTCTTATTGCTGTATGACATTCTTATTAATTATTTGAAGAATATCTTATTTCAGACAATCATATGAGAGGCCAGTCGTACTGGCCAAAATTTGACGATTTGTTCTTTTAAAACTTTTTTTTTAAAATATTTTGAAATTTTTTGTACTTTTGTTTAAAAACATTTATTTGTTTACTTATTTTTTACAGTTTTATAACTTTTAAATGGGTCCCCCCCCCCCCCCCCCCCCTATTTTGGCTGAGAAAAAAAAAACCCCTACTCTTTCACTTGAAAATAATTTGCTCATTATTATTTGATTTTAAGTTTTCCACTTAAAAATCCATCCAACATTAAAGGGATCAGCATTAGTAAGACTGGTTAGAACTTTTGATCACTGCATTTTCGTCTCCCCACTTTTACTTCTTACCAAACAAACTACTTTGTCATTCTTCATCTAATTATTTTCTACCCTATATAGTGTAACAGAGGGTAGGCTAAAAAAAAGAAAACACCTTTCTCGTACTTAATTAGGCGTTCACTCACATGATACCAAAATGCAAAATTAGAAATAAAAAACATTTCTTGAAGTTAAGTTTTTATATTTAAAAGTTGGCAAATCTAGAGTAACAATTATAGATTTATCCACGAACACCTCTCTATTTGATTTCTATGAGCGAAAAGGGTTGCAAGGAAGAGTTCGTTCATCAATTCCTCCCTCTGCTTTTCTCCTTTTCCAATCCCTAGCTTGGCTTGTGGAAGGACTACTCTTAACCAAGCATTTTAACTCTTAGGATTCGAACTTTGCCTCTTGAACCTTTTCTGCTTTGAGTTAGGTCAAGTACTTGACTATCTATCACTACTAGAAAAGAGGGATTACACGACGGGTTTTAACCGTCGTGTAAACTTTACACGACGGTTCCCAAACCGTCGTGTAATCCAGCATCGTGGAAGATAACACAACGGTTTTAATACCGTCGTCGTATCTTAATTTTACACGACGGTTTTCCAACAGTCGTGTAATCCCGGTAAACAGTTGTCTGGGGGAGGAAAAAAACGTACATTACACGACAGTTCCTGGCGGAACCGTCGTGTAATTCTAAACATTACACGACGGTTCCACGTGGAACCGTCGTGTAATGTTGTGGAGACACACAACATTACACGACGGTTCCCCCCTGGAACCGTCGTGCAATGTACTTACACGACGGTGCATCGTACCGTCGTGTAATATTATTATTTAAAAAAAAAATTTGGGTTTTTGGTGATTTCCCACGGGTGGCCTAACCTGTATGTTATCCAATACACGATCCAAGATATTAACTTCATTGATCAAACTAAAAATACACACCAATTATTATATTACAAGTTTATACATCATAATTAATGAATTCCGTTACATGGCTAGCCCATTCTCCCCTAATCAAATCCAAATCCTCAGAAGAATAAAATTCTTTACTTTCAAGTATGTCAATTCCATTCAACACTATATCCCTCATAAAACCTAAAATAAAATAACCACATTCAACACTTCCCTCTTGGAGAGGACAAGGACAGTTCGAGATTTTGGTTTTACAGTCTCGTCTCTTTCTAATCCCTTCTCCGGTCGTAATCTTCCAATCCGTTAGGGCCCTAGCAAATTGGTAAAATTCAAACTAATTAAGATGCATATAATTAAGATTAAAAAAAATAACATATTCAAATTGACTTACATGTTCATTAGCTCAGTAAAATCGTCGCGTTTCTTCTCCTGAAGAGGATCAAAATAAAGGACGAGGTCCTCCCATGGGTCAATGACATCCAAAACCCAATGTCTCCCTCTGTTATGTGGCACAAGATGAAGCCGTTCTTTTGGTGCGTCACGCAAAAAGCTGAGAAGATTGTCGGCTCGCTCTCTCCTGCCAGCATCTTCAGTATCTGTTCTCACCGGTGAGATCAAGCTTGGAGACACAAACACAAACTTCTCAGCTTGCCCGTTAATTCTACATAGTTCCTCCAAATATCTGCATAACCGTATCAAAATTGTTACTCTACATGAAATATAGAAGAATTTCCAGATAAAAAGAAAATTTAAGATAAAGAATGTCGTACCTCATGTAGACTAATATACAATTCGCACTGATTTCTTGTAAATTAATAAACTCATAAATATCTTCAAAGCTTAGAAAGACAGGCATATCAAAACCCATGATAGTGTATGGTATTGGGACCTCAATCTGATTACCTTGACGCATGGAACTATGTGCATAATAAGCCAAAGGCCTCATTGCCTTGTTCATGTTATTAAAGTCGAACACCAGTTTTTGTTCTTGCGCACCTTGTTGTACCTCAGTTCGAGAGTCAATCGTTTTATTTCCAGCCTTTTTTTGATGTTTTTTGTTGCCAGCTGCTGGGTCGGGAACGTGACTAGGCCCTCGACTCGCCTTGTTCATACTCGTATCGAGCTCAACTAAACTTTTAGGCCAAGCAACAAACCCAGTAACAACATCCTCCACAGTGGTTGCGTCGTACATCGGTATAGGTAATGATGATTTTTTTAATTTGGGCACATTGATTGACACTCGCACGTTCCCTTCCCCCAGTGGAATCCCGTGCACCGTATCGGTGGGGAGGCTCTCGAGCCATGCTCTTCCAAATGCAACAAGCAACTGTCCACCCTGAACTTCATCGAAGATATAGAGCTTACACTCCTGACTGTCGACCGGCATGGTTGGCGGCTCAGCAACTCCATGTTGTTTTTCTTGGGCAGAGCAACTAGCCTTAAAGCTGTTGTGTTGGTCCACGGTTGGCAGATTCTTGGGATCAACCGACGGCTCCACATCTTTGTTCGCACATAGACCACGCACCAACGCCTTTAATTCTTCTATTTCACGCCTCATTGATTGTACTTCATTGTCTTTCTTCGAACTTCGACTTAGGTTAAAGTACTGAGACTGCTTTACGAACTTTGATTGGCCACGGACACGGCCTTTGTGTTCGGGTCTAGATAATGCCTGCGACAATACATCATTAGTGCCAACTGATTCGAAAGTGCCTTGGCTCTCCTATGTGTTGTACTCCATCTACAAGATTATTAACAGAAATCATTTAAGCAAAAGGGTTGTAAGTACGTATAGTAGTGATGAAGAAATCATTGTTAGTTAGTAAACTTACTATCAACTCGCTAACTTTTTGACATGCTGGATCTTTCAACTCTCCATCTGCGGCTGTTTGTTGCTCTAGCCACAAACCATCTCTTTTTTCCCATTTCCCAGTCTTCTTAAACTGTAATTAACATCGTTAGTATAAATGGGATACGATTTAATACAAACAAAATTTATTGACAAACCATTTCCTGGTCGAGCTTCCTATATCCGTCTCGGCCTCCTCTTGATGAGTATTCGTTGTTTGTCCTTATTTCGCTTCCACGATCAGATAGTTGTTGGAATTGCGAGGACGTTCTATACTGAACGAATTTCATCCAATCCTCTTCTTCAATATTGGGGTAGTTGTCAATAACTTTTTGCGGCCGTGTCCACACACTTTCTTCATTTAGAAATTCCTCGACAAATGTCTTGTACAGATCAAACCGAAAATTCCTTGCAGCTTCACCACATGATTTTAAACAAGTGCTCCGGAAGCTTTCATCCACGGTGAAAGAAGTATCAGTTTCTTTCCAAATAATATCTTTCAATCCGTCTAAATCACGAGATCTCCAATCTTGAATCCATATCGGAACGTGCTCTCGAGCGAGCACGCCAATCTAGCTCATCAATTCGTCACCGTGCTTCCCTTCCGGTTGTCATTTCTCGTCAAACGTGACTTGAATTCGTTCACCTCTTTTCCATGCCATATGGACGCGTTTCATTATTGTTGCCCTTCGCTTGCCCTCGACAGTGGGATCCATCGGGTTTCTCCTTCGTGCTCGTCCCTTTTTGGAATGTTCCATTGTATTCGTTTATCTATATTTATTGGCAAAAAAAAAAAAAATTAAAAAAATTAATGGGTATTCGAACTTTTTTCTTCTTGTTTTTTTTTTAATTGTTATTAAGTAGGCGCAAATAAAATATAGTAGAAATATAACAATAAAAAAGTTATAGTGGAAATATAACTTTAATGTTATATTTCCACACGGACGCCTGGTGCCCCACACGGGCGCCTGGCGCCCCACACAAAATGGTAACCCGAAAATATCCTTTACGTAATATTATCTCATATTTTCCATCTTTTTACCCCAAAAAAAATCACCTTTAAAAAATGTTAATTGACGTATTGCAAAACACAAAGTTTTACTTCTAGAATTAAAAAATAAAGCATCGAAGTATGTTGTGGGCGGCATGTGTATGCTTCTATACATAATACATGTGTATCAAAGGTAAAACATAATAGTGATTGCTTCTATATTATTTCTCCAAAAACTCAAGTTGACATTTCATCGAGCATGTTGTGGGCGGGAAAAATTCATGTGTATGTAAAGTGCCAAAACCATTCACAAACCATTAATCTACAAAGAGCAACATTATGAACTAAAACACCCATGTTAAAAAATGGATCTTTAGTGACAAACAACAAGACAAAATAACAAATTTATTTTACGTTGTATATGAAGTTACCTTGCTTTTCTTTAAAGATGAATAGACACGGCCAAACCAAGAGATTGGCGACGGCGGCGGCGGCAATGACGGCGACGGCGGCGGCATGACCGTTTTTTAAAAAAGAGGTGGCGGCGGCTTGGAGAAGGAAGTGGGTACTTGAGAAATTTAGAGAGTGTGAAGAGAAATGAGAAGGTATGTGGAGAGAAAAGGAGAGGAAGTTGTATTTAAGTAATGGGTTTTCGTGCGGATTTCGAAAAACGAAAGTTGAAAATTTTCAAAATTTTTTGACGATTATACGACGGTGTATTTGAAAACCGTCGTGTAATAGAGGGATTACACGACGGTCCAAAAATACCGTCGTGTAATCCCCTTTCTGGAGGTTTACACGACGGTCCAAAAATACCGTCGTGTAATCTCCCTTTCTGGGAGTTTACACGACGGTCCCAATGGACCGTCGTGTAATCCCCATTTTACACGACGGTTTTTCCAGCGGACCGTCGTGTAATCCCCTTTTCCGGGTGATTACACGACGGTTCTTTTGACCGTCGTGTAATTTTAATCTAGATTTGTCACCACATTCCGACGACCTCATACCACTGTGTTGTATACAAAAATTACGCAAACTGTAGCATTGATCCTGATTCAAATTTAATATTCAATATATATATAGCAATCAACATAACAAACTAAATATGGTATAGATCATGATGAATTATAATAAAAATTAAGTCATGTACTTGTACAAAATAAATGGCATAATGTTCAAGTTTTTTTTTTTTTCCCCTCTTTGCTGCCTCAACACGTGTCCATTCAATATCTGGTCGAACCAAGTGTGAAACATCATCATCGAATTCTTCAATCTCCTCAACCGGTGGCATTCCCTGTGTGAATGATGGAATGTCGGAGCAATCTTCCTCATCTTTTTGCCCATCACGGTACAATTTTGGCTTCATCGGCACTACTAAGGACAACTCTACATTGCTGGGATCCGTTGAATAAAATACTTGGATTGCTTGTGATGCCATAATGAATGGATCATTTTTGTATCCCAATCGTCTAAAGTCCACAACTGTGATGCCATCACTGTCAATCCTTACATAATTATTGTCTGCCCATTTGCACTTAAAGAGTGCTACTTGAAACCACAGTAATCGAGTTCCCAAATATCTTCAATGAAACCGAAGTAGTTCATAGTTCCGTAAACTAGATTCTTGTCCTTTGCAGATGAAATATGCATTGCCTTAGCACAGATACTAACACCACTATTTTGAACGGGATGCTTCTCATCTCTTTCGCGAGTGTAGAATGTATAACCATTGACGAAGTACGATGTATACCGTGTAACAATCGTCGACAGACCTCTAGCGATGTTCATTAACTCTTGCGAACAGCCGTCCTTCTGAAAGACATGACTGGACTTTGTAGCCACAGACGAAACGTCTGATTGTGGTCATCGTGTATCAACTTTTCATTTTGTCCTCTTCTTGGATATTTATCTCTTATTTCCTGTAGGTGAAGCTCAATAAAAGGCTCAACTTCAACCCTATTATGTAAAGTATAGAGACAAGCTTTCTCCCATTCACAACGGTTTACCTGCGATGGAACGCCGACGGATAGTCTTTTCTAGTCAATGTTTGTAGTCTTCGGCAACCCAATCGCCTCCGCGGTGGACAAATACTCGGAGCAAAATTCGATCGATTCCTCCGCAATGTAGCTTTCTACTATACATCCTTCTGCCCGATTTCGGTTCTTGACATAACCCTTCAAAACCTTCATGTACCTTTCAAAATGATACATCCATCTCAAGTACACCGGTCCACATAGCTTCACTTCCCGGACTAAGTGCACCGTTAGATGAATCATTATGTCAAAAAATGAGGGTGGAAAGTACTTTTCAAGCAAGCACAAAGTCTTAACCAACTCTAATTGTAATGAATCTAGTGTCAATGGATCTATTACCTTAAAGCATATTGAGTTGAAAAATGAGCATAACTTGGTAATTGCGAATCTCACATCCTTCGTTAAAACTCCTCGCAAGGCCAGCGGTAATAAATGTTGCATCAAGATATGACACTCATGTGATTTCATGCCAATCAGCCTCAGATATTTCATAGACACCAACCTTTTCAAGTTGGAAGAATACCCGTTGGGCACTTTTACAGAAGCGAGCCACTCACAAAGCTTTCTTTTTTCTTGTCTTGATAGTGTGTACTTCGCCGGAGGTAAGTAAGTTGCATTCCCTTTCTTCGTAGGGATCAAGTTAAGTCTAATCTTCAATTCCTTAAGATCCAACCGTGCCTTCTCACCATCTTTGCTCTTATTAGGAATGTCTAGCAACGTGTCCACTATTGATTCACAAATGTTTTTCTCAATATGTATCACATCCAAGCAATAACGAACAAAAAGTGTCCTCCAATATGGAAGTTCGTAGAAGATTGACCGTTTTTTCCAAGGGCCGTCTATCACGGGATCATTGTTACGCCGTTTTCTTTTCCCGAGCACCACTTTCAAATCCTTAACCATCTCATAAATGTCTTCGCTGGTCAAAATCCGGGGAGGGTTTCTTTCTTCCGTTTTGCCATCGAAAGCCTTTTTCTGTTTGCGGTTTCGATGATTTTGTGGTAAGAATCTCCTATGACCAAAGTAAACGGTTTTCTTACCATTCTTCAATCGGATGGAGGATGCTTCTTTCATACAAACGGGACAACCGATAGAACTCTTGACTGAATAACCAGATAGATTTCCATACGCAGGAAAGTCATTGATTGTCCACATCAACATTGCACGGAGTGTGAATGTCTCTTGACGGTAAGCATCTCTAACTTCGATCCTCTTTTCCCATAAGCTCTTTAGATCATCGATTAGTGGTGCTAAGTACACATCAATGTCATTCCCTGGTTGTTGAGGACCAAATATCAATAAGGTCAACATCAAGAACTTTCGCTTCATGCTCAACTTCGGAGGGAGATTGTAGTTGACAAGTATGACGGGCCAAGTACTATGCCTACTACTCATATTACCATGTGAGTTAATTCCGTCCGCCGACAAACCAAGACGTAGATTCCGTGGTTCCGTACAAAATTCAGGATGATCGGCATCAAAGGTCTTCCATTGTGGTGCATCGGCTGGATGTCTAAGCATACCATCTTCAACACGTTTATCATGGTGCCAAGTCAAATTCTTGGCATGCTCGGCATTACGGAATAAACGCCGTAGACGCGGTGCCGGAGGAATGTACCATAACACCTTTGCCGCCATTCGTTGGCTTCTTGCCCTTCTTCCATCTTGACTCCTTACAAACCGGACATTCATCCAAATCCTCGTACGCATTTCGGTAAAGGGCGCAATCATTTGGACATGCATGAATTTTTTCATATTCCATTCCCAAAGTGCTCAACGTCTTCTTAGCTTCGTACATACTAGCGGGTATTTTATTATCAACCGGTAGAACCTCTCTTAGAAATTCTAAAATAGCCGTGAAACTAGAATTTGTCCACCCTCCCGATGCCTTCATGTTCCCTAATTTGATCAATGCGGACAATTTCATATATTTACTACACCCTTCATACAAGGACATCTCGACATCATTCATCATTGCTTCAAATAACTCCGGACGATGCACAAACTGTTCTTCCAAATCATTAACCATATCAAACAAATTATCTCCTACAACTTCCTCAACAACATCATCTTTCGCTTTGTTGTTCGATGATGGATTAAAACACATTTTACCGTGTAAATACCATATTTGGTACGAACAAATAATCCCACGCGCAAGCAAGTGTCTTGTAACTTCATCAATTGGATGAGATCTATGATTTCCACAATCCACACAAGGACATTGAATCTTATCATTCTTCATGTGAGTTTCCGCAAATGACAAAAATTCTTCAATCCCATCTCGATATTTTCTAGTCAATCTATTAGCCCACATCCATTTTCGATCCATTTCCAAGAACCCGACCTAAATCGATATTAAATTTATGATACAAATTATTCAATAATCAAGTTTTTGCATTTAAAAACACAACGTATATATATATTAAGCTATTGAAAAAATTCAACAACTAATCATACTTAAAAGAAGAAGAAAAAAAAGAGAATATATACCATTTTTGACATCTACAATAAATCGTCAATAAAAATCAAATAAATAAAAAGAAGAGTAAGCAATAATTACAATACTTACAAATATTCAGTTTACGCGAGTGTTGGTTTCGTAGTGGAGGAGACGTGGTTTCGCAGGTGTCTGTGATATTTTTCGCTGCTGCGCGATAGATCTGTAATGAGATAAAATGAGGGCTGCTGTGAGAGAAAAAAAGTTAGGAATACACGACGGGTTTTAAGAACCCGTCGTGTAATCTAGACTTTACACGACGGTTCCTTGGAACCGTCGTGTAAAGTCAAGATTACACGACGGTTCCAAAATACCGTCGTGTAAAGTTGACTTTACACGACGGTTCCAAGGAACCGTCGTGTAATCTCCGTCGTGTAATCTACTTTTTGTAGTAGTGTATCTTGGTATTTTTGCAACAGGAATGGCTCCAATATTTGGCATCAGGTTTCCTTGTTCTTAGATTTTCATATATGCATTTTACAGCAGGTTTCAAGTTACACATGCTTGGGAATTTCAGGTATAAAAAATTATGATTGATGCATTAACTTATTATTATGATAGAATATGAAGAAATGAAATCAATTTTTAAAGTTAGATGAAAACAAAACAACACAATGAAAGACTCGAATGATTTTTTGTATCAGTATTGTACCATAATTCTTGATTCGTTGATTTGAAGAAAATTTATATATTTTCATATATTAGTATTGTATTATAATTTCTGATAAACGGGTTAGCTTGATGTTTTACTTCATAAACTATCTTTAAGAGTACAAGACTATTGAGATGAAAGTGCTGAAATTATTTTTCTTTTTTTGGAGCGGATTAAGTTCGTTAGGTTATGCCTACTATCACAAGTTGATATTTTTTTTTTCTTTTGGTTCCTTTTAAGAGGAAAGTCCTGAAGCTAAATACACGAATAGACAGTCCATATATGTCTGTAGGCATTCTTTTTAATATTTAATTGACATTTTGAAGTCATCGTGCATTTGCAATAAAACTGAACCTGATGACATTTTTCTTTTCAATGTCATAAATTGCTCTTTTCTATGACATTTGATAATAAAATGTTGTTAAAAAGTTATTTTACGACTTTTTAAGAAAAATGTCATAAATTTTGTGTTGTTAAAAGCACTTTGTTGTAGTGAAGGAAATGATACTGAATATGGAATATAGATATTTGTATATTTAGAGTATTTTAGATATATGATTTCCGTTTTGAATGAAATTTGTTTACTAGTTGGATATGGATATTAAATTGGATGATGATTTTTATGGTTAACTGTATTTGTTAAATTCTTTTTATAAATGAAAGAGATTCCTTTTTCATGCTTATAATTCTAATATTATTTAGAGCATCATTTGATTAAATTTTTTTTTGTGCGATAAAAAATAGTAATAATATTAAGTGCCGCAAGAAGTTTTGCGACAATTAAAAATTGATTTTTTTTTTTTTTTTTTTTTGCCGTGTTTGATATGCGGTATTTATAAAAGTGCCGCAATCAATTACGACATTGGCAGTTGTGGGCTTTAAAAAATGCCGCAAAATTTTGCCGCAAAACCTTTTGCGGCATTTATCTAGTGCCACAAAAAGACATACTTCTAGTAGTGTATAGACCGAAATCCCGTTATGGTCCAATTCTGACCGGTAATAAATACCGGGGCTTTGCAATATTTGATTGATCACAATTCTGTATATTCCATTTACTATAGAAGTTCCCAGGGAATTCATTAGAGGAATGTTTCCAATAAAAATAGTTTGTTCTTGCATATCCCTACTGGTTTTCCAAATTAATCCCGCAGATACATATAATTCAGAAGAATATGACACGAATGCAAGCCTCAAATTTTGTTGCTGACATGATTTGTAGTCGCCAGCCTCATGTTACTGTTGGAAAAATGGTTTTCAAACCATTTTAAGGAACCATTTTGAGGTCCAAATTTGAGTGGGACCCACTTCGTAAAATTAACGAGTCTTGGTGGATTTGCGTTCTCCGTCGCGAGAAGATCAAAATCATATATTCATACGCTCAAAACGGTATTCGGGTGAATGAGAAATTGATACTCAAAGTGTGCCCATTGAAATAGAATTTTGTTGGAAAGTTGATTAAAAATGTGGAGTCTCACATTGCTTAGGCATGAAAGCTAGATGAACTTTATAAGGATTTGCACTTTTCGACTTGGGTAAGATTGTGAACCCAAGATGCTCTTTCACGCGTCGGGGGGGGGGGGGGGGGGGGGGGGGGGCAAATCATAGCCCCGGTGGGTTAGGGGCCCAATGTGTGCGCCCGCACGACGTGGGCGACGCGAATGCCAGTCCGTCGAGCTTGCCCTCGTGCAGGCTTTGTTTTGGAACCTCATGCATGAAAACACATCTTGTACACACAAAATCCGAGACTATAGGCACAAGCTTTCTTTCTCTTGTTTTTTTGTTTTTTGTTTTTTTTTTTTTGGTTTTTCCTTGTAGTGGTCGAGTTCGGTTTTTTGAGTTTTGGTGATAGAGGGAAGGCTTTGGTTTCAAGTTCGCCGGAAGCGGTTTTCGATCGTGCTAGACTACCGTTGTTGTCGTTGTATCCTGGGAGACAGACGTCCGTTGAAGCCTCGTGCACTAACCGGAGGGGACGAATCTGTTTTAAGGAGAACATGATTCACGTGCCTCGACATTCTACTTTTTGTTTCATTTCCTTCGAGTAAAGGTTGAGTTTCGATGTAATCATATTTCATTATAATTATTTGAATTCACTTGTTCGTTGTTTATGCTCCCTATATATTGTCTAATAGTTACAAACAACTCTTTCTTATTACACTAAAGTAGAATTGAAAAAGTAATAATTTGCACTTAAATATAGCTATATGAAAGGAAATAAGAATAATTCCAACGCAAGAAGCTTCCAAAGGAATTGAAAGAAATTTACATTTGCTTCCTGCATATATTGTGTGTGTGTATATATATGTATATAGTAAAGTTAAAGTTGAAGTCACTATAAATAATTGGTGAATTCTTAGGACAACATGTATTTGATCAGTAGAAGCTGCATCTAATATTACCTTGTTATAATTTGCTTTGTCCGCCTGAAAGCACAGAAGAAATAATAAGTTTCAAGAGCTCTTACTTATTAATATATATATTAAAAAAATATACATGTGTATATATTATATATTTGTTGATGTTTATGTATTATGAAAAACCTCAATAAGTAACCACACGGAGACAATGGCACGAGCAGACGGCCTTATGTAAGACTTGAGAGCCTGTAAACAAAGCAGAAAGAGTAATGAATTTTTTAAGAGCTGTCTTTAACATTTTTTCTTTTATTTTATAAAGTATTTTTTTGTATTAGTTAATTATTTACTTGGTTATCCGCATTATCATCAGTAAGTCGGTGATTTGATTGGATTAATCAGTAATTTCACCTTCAATAAATTAAAAATAGAACAATAAAAAAAATTTACAGACATTTTTTAAAAAAGAGTCAAGATTTAGCCGTATTACTCAAACATTTTCACCAAAAAAAAAAAAACATATAGCTAGGTAGGATTTCAAACAAAGAATTAGTTATCCGAGGCATGTAAATGGCAACCACCATAGAATCAGGGGCGGAACCAGAAAATATTTCAGTGGGGGTGTACACCAAAATTTATTTTTAAAGATAAAATAAATTTTAATAGATGTTATATGAAAATTTTTTAATTTTAATGGTTTTACATGAGAATTATTAATTTTTGTTGCGGCAGTAAAATTACAAACTTTTTTATTCATTATTAATTTTAGTGGGGATTATATGAAAGTTTTTTATTTTTAATGAGGACAAAATAAGAACTTTATAAAGATTTTTTATTTTTAGTGGAGATAAATTATGAAAATTATAAAATTTTTGAAATAAAACTAAAATAACAAAAAATATGAGTGGGGGCTCTAGCACTCCACTAGCACCCCCTTAAGTCCGCCACTGCATAGAACCAATGTTATCTATACGTCCATATATTGCCGGAAATGTTCAAATATTATGACATCATTAACAATTCTCTTTCTACTCATCAATGAAAAGAAAAAGTTCACGTGACAAGTGCAACAACTTTAATTATAATTTTTGAGTGTCAGTTGGCATGATATTGATTTATTTTTATTTTTTTTATTCTTGTAATTTTAACTAATATGATACTTATTTTCAATTAATTTATTAATAAAAAAATTCAACATAAATACTGGTTAAGTTATATTCAAAATTGAAATTAAAATTGATATTTCTATCATTATTCTTATTCGAATAGCATGAGTATACGTCGTGAAGTAACTGTTTGTTCTAATTTATAATTTCGGTATTAATTTGCCATATGTCTGGATAGGGGGGAAAAAAGAAAAGAAAAGAAAAAGATGATATATTTAGATAAAAGGAAAACTATTGCAGATGGCCGGTTTGCTTTATGCCATCAGAGCTTCGTTCGGACTTCAATTTCAGTGAAGGTGTATAACAAATTTTTTGGAGACAAAAAACCTTCTTTTATTTTCCATTGTTTCTCTATCTTTCAATTTAAGTTATAAATAAATACATACATATATTTATGGTATGAGATCTACAACTTTCACTTATATATATATATATATATATATATATATATAAAAACGAAAATACCATTAGACTTTGAATATGCGAACTACCACCCAAATCCGACGTCCTCTGGGTTAGCCTCATTAAAAAGTTAACAGAGTAAAAAAGGTCAAGCAACCAAAAGTAAAGGTTTTTCCGCATTTATAATTTTTTTATTATAGTAATTAATTTCCAACAATTAACTTATAGATCAAGTTAAGTGTGACATATAGTTCATTGCATTCTCTTCTATATTTTCTGACCGATTTTTTTTTTGACAATAAAAAAAAAAACGTATGGTTGCTTAAAATGTTAGTGATAATAGTTGGCAAATTAAGGATTCTCATGAATATTTACTTCATTGTTGAGGACCGAGATTTCTACGAGTTGCATTTAATAGTCACGTGAATGAGGTAGCACTACTTAAACATCCTATTTGCCTTTTTGAGGCGTCCTTTCAGGTTCGAATTTATTGTTCACGTGAATGAGGAATAAGACAATACCTAATATACTTTAGAATTATCTTATCTTATCTTATCTTGTTTTTTTTTTTTTCCAACCCACACACTCAGACCCAAACTTAACATCTAGAATAAGATTATTCGATAATGACTCGCTGTTTTGAATTCAAGTTTACTCGAGTGGTTGGGTATCAGTGTGGTAATAATTATAATTTAAAAAAAAACAAAATTCGTGTTATTTTGCAACTTAATCAGAACCTAATTTCTTTAATTTTCACACCTTAAAAATAAAAACTTTTAACTTTCAATTTACTATTTCAGAATATTTTACGGAGGAATTCTTTTTTTAAAAATATTGCGAATAAAATAATTTAATAATACTTTGTAATGTATATTATGTTATAAAATAAATATAAGATAAAAATTTATACATATTGATAATAAAAGCAAGCTTAATTTCTGGCATTTTCCTTTAGGCCATTTTCACTGTATTGATAATAAAGGCACTGTGTCAACAATTAAATTTAAAATAAAAAAAAAAAAAAAAAAAAAAAAAAAAAAAGCTGGCTTTTGCATGCATTGATGGCGATAAATTACCAATTTTGATTTCTATTGTCGACAAATTAGCTTAATTGCCCATCCAGTGATGGAGCAACGTGTTAATGTGAGTGGTGCCCCCACACACAATCTAAAAATTTTGTAAACTATAATTTCATTCCTGTCCCATTTTACAAGAAAAATTCTACCCCACTAAATGTTGAATATACAATTAAGTACTAATTCAATAAAAATTTGATCTTTCTTTTTGTTTTTTTTTTTCTTTTTTAATTTTATTTTATTTTTTGTTCATCTATGAATAATAAGTCAAAGGCCAAGATTGTCTGGTCTATATCCTTTAATTACGTGGAGTAGTCTCTAACACAGATATGAGATATGCACTTAGTAGCTGGGTATTAGGAAACCTTATAAGTGATGTTCTTTTAACTGCTAGATTTAGATTTATATAGACAGTTTCAAAGAATATTGTTTTCTAAAGTAATTATAAAATGATGTTGATATATACAAATATAATATGTGCACTTGGGAATATTTAAACTTACTTGTTAATATGACATGGTAAAATTCATTGATTCCATTATTATAAATAGTCAAAAGCAATATAGCAATCAGAGTCGGGAAGCCTTATACAAGAGAGACCATGTAAACAACTGTGAATTCTCAACCAACCCTCTTGTGCAAATAAACAGCTGCCCAAGAAAAGCGAACAATCATACATAATGAAATATCTCCATTAACTACGCCCCGGTCGATTGAGTTCAGAAACAAAGATATGCTGTTTATTTTTTTCCTCTATAATTTCATATGACAGTTCACTTACGTGGTCGATATAATTGTATGATATATTATATAGGGCCTTATGAATTTCAAGCAAGCAGATCCAATACGTGAAACTTTGGTAAGTACCATCGAATCGAAATCATCATGTTTATCCCAAGGACATGCCTAAAAGTTTTTTTTCGACTTCTATTATCCTTCTCTTTTTTTACGTATGCTCTCCACATTTTCTCTCATCGCACTCTACTTTATATTTGTTAAATTGTCGGTGGTCATATTTACCGGTCAATCAAATATGATGATCCGAAGATCAAGAGGGGACATCATGAAGGTGATGATCCTGAGAATGTGTTGCGTTAAGGGCACTCTGAAGGATGCTGGAGATGCATAAGGGCAATAGGCGACATCGACTGGGGCAATGTTGGTAGGAGTAGCCGCAGCGGAAATGGTTGGAGCAGAGAGAGAAAGATTGAGGAAGAGAGAGAAATAAAGAGTAAACACCAGAGTAGTTTTTATACTCAATTAAAACCGAATTTTATTTAGATTTAGCAAAGTCAATCAGTAATTAAGTAGAAAACTATAGACAAATATTATGGTCAAAACTAATTTACAACGATCAATACTGATGTAAAGGTCAATTACGTATTGATTGGATTAACCATAATACAAGTTTAATCAATGATTGGTTATTTAAAAAATTGATTTATCGTTTTAGTAAAAACGGTCATTTAATTTGTTCTAAATTTAAAATATGGTTATTTTCCTTTAAATATGCAAACAAGGTAAAATAAAATGCCTCACTAATACTATTATTAGCGTCAGAAAATGTAGCTTTAACAAATACAACAGTATAAACGAAAAGCATATTAATTTGCACTAATACATGGCTATATGAAAGGAAATAAGAGAAATTCCAACCCAAGAAGCTTCCAAAGCAATTGAAAGAAATTCGCGCTTGCTTCCTGCATAATATATGGTGAAGTCAAAATTGTAGTCAATATAAACAATTCGTTACTCACTAGGACATGTATTTTTTTCAGTTGAAGCTGCGTATATTACCTTGGTATAATTTGCTTTGTCCAACTTCTTGGCCTGAAAGCACAAAAGAAAATTATATAAGTTTCAAGAGATTTTTTCATAATATACAAATATATATATATATATATATATATCATATTGTTGAAGTTTATGGATCATATCATGACAAACCTCAGTCAGCAACCACAAGGAGAAAATTGTGTGAGCAGGCGCCATTATGTAAGCCTTGAAAGCCTGTAAATAATTAATAGAATATCTTTATCTCAGATCGTTTTCTCACATAACTTAGAAGTTACGACCAGTTGAAGTAAGAGTTAAAAAAATTTTTTAATGTCTTTAACAATTTTTTCTTTTATTTTACGTCTATTTTTGTATATCAATTAATTAATTATAACTTAAAAATATCTATGAATCTTCTATCCGAATTATCATGAGTAAATCGGTGATTATTTGGTTAGATAAACCATTAATTTTACCTTTAGTACGTAAATAAAAAAGTAGCCATAAATTAAAAAATGAATAAAAAGAAAAATATTTACAGATATCTTTTGGAAAAGAATCAAGATTTACCTATTTTTATTTGAATATTTCCAAGAAAATAAAATTGATATGTTACTAATTAAGCTTTCAAACAAAGAATCATGAGTTACCTGAGGCATGCAAATGGCTATCACCATAGAACCAATGTAATTTACCAGAAGTATCCCTGTGAAAAAGAATGCAACTTTTCTAGGTCCATATATTGTCGGAAATGTTCGTATGTTATGCCTGTTAAAAATTGAACAAAGAATCTGAGAAGTAGTCCGAAAAGAACACGTCATCTTATCAACTTAGGGCTCAAAGAGAAAAATTTCTAAAATTATAAATCAGTTTCTTCATTAGTGTTTTTTTCTTTTTTTTTACGTCATGCTTTTATTAGGTTGTTTTCTCTTTTTCAGAATTTGTAGGATCTTGATTTTTCTTTTTCATTTAGCAAAGCTTTTGCTTTGAATAATTTTTTAAATAATGACAAACGTACAAGCCAATTAAGACATGTTTCGAGATTGAAAGAGTAAACGAAGGGAAAAAAATGAAAAAATTTCCATTTGGTTGATGTGTTGACACATTAAAATAAAACTTACTTGATGTCCCCTTCCATGTCTGTGAGATCTTTTATGTTGTTAATAACCAAAAACAAGAGTCCCGAAAAGGTGGTGATAAAAACAATTGGAGGACTGCACAGCAAATTGAAAGACAAAAACAAAAAAAACAAAAAACAAAAAAATTAGATTTTTAGGAAAAGTTGAATTATGTATACCTATAAGCTAAAATACAAAGAAAATGTGTTGAACCCTAAATATACTCTTATGAATTGGTGTTCATCTTTCATTGGTTTTATTTGACGTTATCTTTTGTTAACTATTGATAATGCCAACGTTGAAATAACACCTAGAAATCGAAGTATTAATTAAGAAATAGAACAAAAAATAATAGTACCATTTGTCATACTCAACTACGTACTAGTAAGTTAACCAATGGGAAATTAATAACTATTAATGAAATCAACTACGATTTTATATTCCATATGAACGTAAATGTAAAGCAACCTATAAACGAAAGTTCAGCTTATAATTATTTGACTAATTTAAGTACTATTAATGATAAAAGTTTTGATCCACTAACTGAAAGTTCTCTGAATCCATAATTATCTAGATGTTATGTCAAAAGTAAATTTGGAAGACAGAGAGACGAAACAGTGGAAAAAAAAAAAAAAAAAAAGAAGAAGAAGAAGAAGAAGAAGAAGATTTTTGTTTCCAAAAAATTGTTACGCACCTCCACTGAAATGGAAGTCCAAGAGATGCTCTGGTGGCATAAAGTATGCCAACATTGTGAAGAATACCACCCACCTGCATATGTTTACTTTTGTTATATCTAATTATTCTTGATTCGCAGTTGCGTTTTAATTATTTTAATATGATGTTGAAGACATGTGATAATACGTTGGAGGGATTTCCCATTAAAAAAAAAAAAAAAAACACTGCAAAGATATATATATCTAGAACTAATAACGGTGTGTTTCATATTAAATATTCTCATGAATATCAAATTAAGTACTTTACTTCTGTGTCTCTTATAAGGTCTCTTGCTAATTTCTCGACTTTATTATTATTATTTTTTTTGGTTTGAAACTAATTTCTGTACTCAACATCCCCGTCTTTTTTTTTTTAATGGAAAGACGATAGTGTTTTCTAAATCATTTTTTATTTTTAGAGGACTACAAAATGTCCAATGAGCCTAAAAAGTTTATTAATTAAAACATAATTTCAGTAAAAGACTTGATGGATGGGAAGAAAATAATAATACCAAAGAATTGAGAATAGATGTGACAACGGAAGATCGCTTATATCTAATGGGAGGAGCTGAGTAGAAGGTGGACATCAAAAGACCAAGACAATATAGAGAAATAGTGATGAGGTCAGCATTCATCAACTGCAAAATCAATAAGCCAGAAAGCGCAGCAAATATGACCAAAAACCATGCTTGTTTTAGCGAAAGTTCCCCTGATGGTATAGATAAATAAGGCTTGTTTACCCTGAAAATATAACATAAAGACATACTTATAAGATGAAAGGCTCTGTGTCAACTATTCAACCAAAAAAAAAAAAAAACTTCTGTGAAATTTCATTTGTGTTCCATTTTAGAAGACAAATATTGCACTAAATAATTAAATATATAATTACCCTCCCAATTCAATAATTAAAAAAAAACTATTACCATTCTTTTTCTTTTTCTTTTTCTTTTTTTTTTTTCATATTTCTCAATTTGTGTATCTTTTTTAAATCATTGTGATTGTCAAGAACATAAATAATGATACCAAAGGCCAATATGTATAACTATATCCTTTTACTTGTAGACTAAAGAAAAATTTTAACATGGGACGTTACAAATGTTCACTACCAAAAAAAAAAATTTAGTCACAATATTTATTTATAATATTTTTAGTCACGATATTTTTGTATAACTAAATGTCACTTTTACTCACAATTTTGTCACTAAAAGTGACATTTAGTCACATAAAAATGTTGTGACTAAATTTTTAATAAAAATAATGCGACTAAAAGTTCTTCTTCTTTTTTTTTTTTTTTTTTTTTTCTGACTTAAAATTACATATTCTTTAGATTGAGGTTTAGGCACAGTTTCAAGTACTATTACTTCTAATGTAACTCTGAAATGATGTTGATACACAGTTATGCATATATGTATGTATGTATGTATGTACATACTTGAGAATTAAACTTACCTATCAATATCGACATCGTAAATCTGATTAATGCCAGTACAATAAGCATTCACGAGCAAGATGGCAATTAGACCAGAGAATGCCTTAGGCAAGAGAGACCATGTAAATAATTGTGGGTTCTCAACCAACACTCTTGCAAATAAACAACTACACAAGAAAAGCAAGAAACTCGATTATAACTATGACCCAGTTTGGTTCAAAAACAAAAGAATGCTGCTTATTTTTCCCATCTAGTTGCCAGTGTTAATTCACTTACATGGTCGATGCTATTACATGGTACATTGTATAGGGCCTGGTGAATTTAAACGAAGCAATTCCAAAGCGTAAAACTTTGGTAAGTACCGTCGAATCGGAATCATTGCGTCCGGCCTGAGCACTTGCCTATAACACCATTTGTTTCAGTACTTGATAAGTTGAACGTGTAAAGAAAACCAATTGGACAACTAATAAATTTGCACAAAATTTGCATTTATGTCAATACTGAAAAGTAACGTGCCATGCTATAAGTTGAAAAAACGAATATAATATAATATATATTCATATATATAGGTATAGAAATATACCTGGATGATATTACAACCATCTTGCTTACTTTTTCCATAGAGCCCCAAAGGCAAGATCAATCTATTGGTGGATTGTTTTGAAGGAAAGTTGGAGGAATATTTTATATTTTGTGTTATAGGCTTAAAGCAAGCCAACCTATTGTAATAAGAGGACTTGCAACGTTGATGGAGAAAAGCTGATGGTTTAAGAGAAGAGGGAGAGACTGAGAGCCCCATGTATGTCAATTGAAAACAACCACACAAAAAAGTACAACGAGGTAAAAGAAAATGAGAAGTTGGAAAATGTTTGAACACAAGTGCTTCCTGGGCTTCGGAATTTATAGGAGCATGGTACGCATAATTTTTTTTTTTTATTTTTTTAGTTTTTTTAATTTTTTTAATTTGAGTATAAGAGAATTGGTAGTCAACATTCTTGGATCGAATTAGGTTCAGTATTATCGCTTATAAGATAAGCCCATGACAACGATATTGTGGACATTTCTATTGACTTTTACTCGTCAACTTGTATTGTTAGTTTTTCTCATTTATTATTCAATTTTTTTCCTTTGATTAATTTTTTTTTTATTTTTTTAGTTTTTTTAATTTTTTTAATTTGAGTATAAGAGAATTGGTAGTCAACATTCTTGGATTGAATTAGGTTCAGTATTATCGCTTATAAGATAAGCCCATGACAACGATATTGTGGACATTTCTATTGACTTTTACTCGTCAACTTGTATTGTTAGTTTTTCTCATTTATTATTCAATTTTTTTTCCTTTGATTAATGTGGTCGATCATGACAGCTTTACTTCAAAACAAAGTATACAAAATATATATTAGTGTAATTAGTTATTAAATACCCTCCTTCTAAATATGCTAGTTGTATAAAGTTGTATGAACACTTGTACATAACTAATATAAGTTGAATGAATACTTGTAATAAAAATATTTTACTAGTTATTTACCCTTTTTTTTTTTTTTTTGAATAGTTCTTTGCTGATTAAATTAAACAAAATATGACTGATTCAACAGTTTTCTTAGCTATGATGTAACCTGGATAAACAAGAATATATCGGAGTAGGTACATTCTTGCTCAATTTCTCAGTCACCAAACGTATATAAAAGTAAAATCTTCTTTGTTCTTGTGCCTTGTCAACGATGTTAAAAAAATTATAAATACTCCATCGAGAACAATCTACGATGAACAAAAACAAAAATTTCATTGCAAATTATAAGTTGAATGAACACTTGTAGAAAAAATATTTTATTTGTTATTTACTGATTAAATTACACTAAATATGACTGATTTAACAGTTTTATTATGAGACGAACTCTAAGTAAACAAAATATATCAGAGCAGCTCAACCATCGAGCACTATCTTGCTCAATTTCTCATTTACCAAACATACAATAAGAGTAAAATCTTTATGGCTCTTCTGTCTTGTTAACTATATAAAATAAATAAATACTCCGCCGAGAACAATCTACAATGAACAGTAGCAAAACTTTCAATGCGAATTGACACTAACAATCAAACTCTTACATAATTGAAGCAAAAGGATAAAATCACAATAAAATTTCTTTGAAGTCTACTTGCTTTTTTTTTTTTTTTTTCCTTCTTCTTCATATAGTTCAATATATTCTAAAATAGTTCCACTTGCTCTACTAGTAATATCTAATTTTAAACTTTTCGTTGCTGCTCCGTAGCTTTAAAAAAGTAATAATAAAACTTATTATGACCAAGTATATAGATTCCATTTTCAGGTGCAAAACCTGATTTAACGGTAATTTTACATTTATCCAACGGTTTTTAATGAGGTCTATTATAAGAATTAATTTTTAAAGATATATTTTTTAGTTAACCTTCTGGCATTAGTTTCTACTAGTTATGTGGTTATTAGTTTGTGTGGAATTTCCTGTTGAGATTGTAATTTCTTTCATTTTCTTTTCCTTTAAACTTATTTTGGTATGAGAGTGGGTTAAGATTTTAGGTACCAACCTAGTTTGGATACTTAGTCTTGCCTTGATCTTAATTGTCGATTATCTTCTATTTAAAAAAACGACACTATGACAAAGACCACATTTGACGATGATATCTAAATGCATCATGAAAAGTGTTTCACAACATTGATCTACGTGTGGAATAGATAAGAACGTTATAAAACGTCCAAGGCTATAGTTGCGTGTATTTTAATGTTGACATAAAAATAAAAAAAATAAAAAAAATAAAAAAAAAACTTGGACAAATTTTGTTTTTACTCCTGAATTTTGGTATTTTTATAACTTTGCTATCTAAATTTTGAAAATTAATACAAATGCTTCATGAGTTATGAATCTTATCATTTTTGCTTCTTCTGTCAGTTAATTAATGGATCGAATTGTTGATATGATAACAACTAAAATGTCATTTAATAAGGACAAACAACCTTTATTTTTGTCTCTTGAATTTTAATAATCTTGTAACTTTGTGCCCTGAACTTTGAAAACTAGTATTTATACCACTCAAACTTTAAATTGTTAGTAAGATGCCAGTCGAACTTTAAATCACTAGTAAAAATATCCCTTGTTTCATATTTTTGCCATATAAGACTTAAATAAACTTTATTTTTGTCCCTTAAAGTGCTTATATCTCTCGACCTTTAAACTGTTAGCAAAATCACTTATACTTCGGCCACCTAAAACTGATGTGGAACTATTATAATAATCTTTATATTTACAAAAACAATCTTAAAAATCTATAGAAATTTAAAAAATCTAAATATAAAAGTTCCTTTAATTTGTTGTTGTCGTTTTTTTTTTTTTTTTTCTTTTGTAATGACTTCAATTTTAAAAGTAAATCTTATGAATGCTAAAAACACCAAAAAGGATTTAAAAACAAAAAACAAACACAAAGTCAATATACCGAAGCCTAAAAATGACTAATGTATTCGTAAGATTTGTTTTTAATGTTGAAATCACTACAAGATAATAATAATAATAATAATAATAATAATAATAATAATAATAATAATGGAACTTGTATTTTTAGATCCCTTAATTTTTGATAGATTTTTAAGGTTATTTTTGTAGTTATAAAGATTCTAATTTAAATTAACCTTTTATTATACTAGTGCCACATCAGGTTTAAGTAGATGAAATATGAATGATTTTGGTAACAGTTTAATGGTCGAAAGGTATAAGCTAGTTTTCAATGTTTAGGGGTAAAGTTACAAATTTACTAAAATTTAGGGACAAACTATAAAGTTTTTCCAAGCCTTATATGACCAAAATATGAAATAAGAGATACTTTTTTTATGATTTAAAGTTCGCGAAATTTTCTTGCTAATTGTTTAAAAATTGAGGGGTATAATCATCAGTTTTAAAGTTTGGGGGGGAAAGTAACAAATATATTAAAGTTTAAGTGGCAAAAATAAAGTTTGTCATTATTAAATTACACTTTAATTGTTTCTATGTCAGTAATTCTATCTATTTAACAGACAGAATAAATAAAGATTATAACATTTCATAATTCATGGAGCATTTTTATTAGTTTCCAAATTTCAGAAAGTAAAAATAAAATTTATAAAAAATCTTTATAACGATGTCTCTTATAATTTGTCATTAAAAACTTATATTACGATAGCTATTATTATATTGTTTATTCTTTTCAAGTTGCTTTCATATACGTGTATTTCTATATATATATATATATATATATATATATATATAGAAAACGAATGGAGAAAAGAAAATTGATGTTCAAGAAAATCAGCAAATCCCAATTAGATTCACATCCAATGTGCTTTTAATTCTTCATCAATAAATTCTTTAATCAAATTTTATTAAAAAAGAACCACTATATCCCTATTAAGTTCACACCTGCTATCCTTCTAATTCTTCATCAAATTCCTTATTCAAAGTCTATTAAAAAAGTTACTCAAGTTTTTACCATAATATAACCTTTTATTATACTAGTGCCACATCAGTTTTAAGTAGATGAAATATGAATGATTTTGGTAACAGTTTAAAGGTTGAAAGGTATAAGCTAGTTTTCAATGTTAAGGGGTAAAGTTACAAATTTACTAAAATTTAGGGACAAACTATAAAGTTTTTCCAAGCCTTATATGACCAAAATATGAAATAAGAGATACTTTTTTTATGATTTAAAGTTCGAGAAATTTTCTTGCTAATTGTTTAAAAATTGAGGGGTATAATCATCAGTTTTAAAGTTTGGGGGGGAAAGTAACAAATATATTAAAGTTTAAGTGGCAAAAATAAAGTTTGTCATTATTAAATTACACTTTAATTGTTTCTATGTCAGTAATTCCATCTATTTAACAAACAGAATGTAAAAAATGGGATGTGTAGAAGAAGAACAAAGGTGTATCTAGAGAAGGAATAGAGAAATATGGTTGAATTGTTTTCTGTATATTAATCAAAGAATAGTGTACAAAATATATAGCCAAATACAAGAATCAATCACTGCTCTTTCCAAGGCTAAGAAACCGTGATCCACCTATAGTGGGATCTGATCTATACTAACTTAGGAAAGTCAACTAAGGAAATCAATTACATATATTACAACAATATTTCTTAATACAGAATAAATAAAGATTACAACATTTCATAATTCATGGAGCATTTTTATTAGTTTTCAAATTTCAGAAAGTAAAAATGAAATTTATAAAAAATCTTTATAACGATGTCTCTTATAATTTGTCATTAAAAACTTATATTACGACAACTATTATTATATTGTTTATTCTTTTCAAGTTGCTTTCATATACGTGTATTTCTTTATATATATATATATATATATAGAGATATATATATATAGAAAACGAATGGAGAAAAGAAAATTGATGTTCAAGAAAATCAGCAAATCTCAATTAGATTCACACCCAATGTGCTTTTAATTCTTCATCAATAAATTCTTTAATCAAATTTTATTAAAAAAGAACCACTATATCCCTATTAAGTTCACACCTGCTATCCTTCTAATTCTTCATCAAATTCCTTATTCAAAGTCTATTAAAAGAGTTACTCAAGTTTTTACCATAATATAATTTGTCATCAAAAGATATATTGCTATTCGGAAAGCAGTGCAAATGTATTGAAATACTTTTTTTTTTTTTTTTTTTTTTGGGTTCTATTGACGTGCTACTTGTTTTACTCGTTTAGCTTCATAATATATAATTGAATAAATCACATCTATCGGCTAACAATTTAATATGGTAGTGTGGTATTCAAAGTCAAGTACGATGTAACATAGAATGCATTATTTATAAAATAGTCAATGGAACTTTTAAATTGAATATCAAAAAATCAAACTATATAAATGTAGTAAACCCCACAATACACATATCCGTTACATGGTTGATGCTATCCCTTGTAGAAAGAGACGTCGGTTTTTTTCTTTTTGTTTTTTTTTTTTTTTTTTGGTCAAGAGACATCGCATCTTGGATTTAGTGTCAAGTCAAGGTTCCCCAATCTCTTCAAGCCAAGAAAAGAGTTTTGCGGTTTTGTTTTATCTTCCGGCGGCATATACTTAAAAAGTTCAACAAATACCTACTTTGTAAACATTGATATAAAGAAGCTTCAATTTTTTATTTATTTATTTTTTTTTTTTTGAAGTTGGGATATTGCCATTAGGTTATAGCACACGTAAAATAGCTTCAATTTTTTTTTTTTTTTTGAATAAACTGTGGTGATAGAAATCAATAGATATACTAAGACATCCCAATTAGATCGGCATCCCTTTAGCTCTCTTCGTTTTTCCATCCTATTAAATATTATTAGAAGAAAAGAAAATAGAAGTTACATAGAAGTTTAACAAAATGAAAAAAAACAAAAAACAAAAAAAACAAAAAAACAAAAAGAAAGAGAACAATCCTAATCGCCTAATATAGCCTCCAAAAGAGAGTCGAAAAGCAGTTTCAAAATAAAGTCGGAACTTTTTGCTCGACCACAATTTAAATCTTATCAACTTTCTTCTATATACTAGATTGAGGGACGTGCCTAATTAATTTTTTTTTTTCAAATAAATCTGTTGTTAGTAATAAATTTTTTATGATAGTATAATTTTTTTTTTCCCCAAATAAATCATAAAACTATAGCATATGCATATCAAAATATAGAGATGTGAAAATGAGTAAATTATGTCACTTTAAATAAACATCAACAAATTTATATAACTATTGCCATAAAAACAAATTTACATAGCTATATTAATTTATGTGCGTACATATATATTAAATCAACAAATTTGTATAATTACATAAAATATTGTGTGTATGTGTATATACATAGTACATGTACAAAGAGCAAAATATCAACAAAATTATATATCTAATTACGTGTACATATATATTAAATCAACAAATTTTTATAGTTACATATGTTTATATGTATATATATGTACATGTTACATGTATAAAGAGAGTGATTATGTGTATGTGTGTGTACGTTTTTTCTAAACGAAATAATAATAGGAAAAACAAATAATAATAATAATAATAATGAAGTCATCTATAACCCAAGTTGCTCATCATGGACATAGAAAAAGTTGTTATTAATCATTTGTATGATCACATACAATAAGCAAAATTAAAATTGAAATATTAAAAAAGAAAACCTTGAAAGCAAACAAGCTAGCACAAATGATGTGTGAGGTGTAAGAGGCTAAACAAGCCATGTGGATTGAAATTAAATCATTAGATTTCAACTAAATATAAAGGAAAGAATTTGAACCATTGGATCAAAAGGTTGAAGTGCAAAAACATTAAAGGCTATTCTCACTTCTATATATACTAGTTTTGGTAAGTTCCTACGGCACTTATTTACTATTCAAACCTTCATTAAACAACCAGTAAGTAAAGCAAGAGTAAAGGAGAAACAAAAAACACGGAGATACAAAAGTTAGCTCAATTTGTGTTTGGTTTGTGGTGGTACAAGCCACATTGTTTATATACATAATGAGCCAAGACATTTTGATGGTTAAAAAAAAGAGCAAGTCATTTTGATGGTAAAAAAAATGAGTAAGTGGCTTGTCCTATGTTTGATCAGAAAGTTAGATTTTAAAACTTGCAAGCTCATTTTCATCCGTGGTATTGGAAATGTGCTTGTCTGATGCAGTTGAAGTGGATTCATTTTGGAACATGAACTGATTTAATTGGAGTATCATCAAAGATGGAATAAACGGTGAATATTGTTTTAGGTGCACCTTGTTGTTGATACTTTGTGCATTTGATGAACACTATTACTCTTTGTCGGTTGAGAGTCTCTTGAGCATTCTTGATTACCTAGCATATAAAAAAACGTAACAAGGATCATTAGTTTAATTGCATATAAATGGGCATTTTAGTATATAATACAAACAATTAAATTTCACCAAATCTAAAACCGTAAGTAGCTCAGTTTGAAGAGGATTATAAAGACAAATATTTAACACAAAACAAACAATGTTTGACAAAAACACTGTAGAGTATAATTAATGAATCATGGCTCCAGTTTTGAACAAAAAGACTTTAGTATGATTGTGATATTGGGTACAACTGGTAGAGATTTTTTCCCACTTGGATGAGAAGAAAACCACATGTCTGACAATGATACTCCAACAAGCTATGATCACAGCAAAAATAACAAGCGCATCATTTTCATCAAAGTTACAAACACAAACAAGGACATTCTTATAATTCACTGTCTCTGTAAAATAAATTTTTATAGCAAAAAGAAAATCTTTAGTTTCATAAATTAATCTACAAAAACTAAGGCCTAGCCTGCCACAATGTGATGTGCTTCCAATGCCAATAAAAAGTCACCAATCCAATGGTATTTAACATTCAAAAAACCGCCAAATAAAATATGTGGCAAAGACACCACTGTGACAACAAAAAAACACCCCAAAGACACCAAAATACAAACTTAAATTCAAAAAAGTAGTTATAGGATCTGTCAATCACAGTTTTCCATTGTCCATAACCATTCCTTTTCAAATCTTGCAACATTATATCGAGAATAGAAGAAGCAGAAGAGA
Organism: Ficus erecta; assembly: GCA_008635985.1. Lineage (NCBI taxonomy): Eukaryota > Viridiplantae > Streptophyta > Magnoliopsida > Rosales > Moraceae > Ficus > Ficus erecta. The sequence continues at coordinate 581,426 of BKCH01000007.1, read as the reverse complement.
GAGAGAAAATCAAGGAAACTTACCAAAAGTTTATCTACTACGTCTGAAAAAGTGAATTGATAATGCAAAGAGAAACATAAAAATGGCACATGTGTGCAATTGTATTAGACTCTGTCAATGTGATGTGCTTCCAATGCCAATAAAAGGTCATCCATCCAATGGTATTAAACATCCAAAAAACTGCCAACTAAAATGTGGCAAAGACGGCATTGTCACAATGAAACAACACCCCAAAGACACCAAAAATACAAACTTAAATTCAAAAAAGTTGTTATAGGCTCTGTCAATCACAGTTTTCCATTGTACATAACCATTACTTTTCACATCATGCAACAATCCATCTAGAATAGGGGAAGAAGAAGAGAGAAAGAAAGAAAGAAAAAATCAAAAAAACTTATCAATACTACTTCTGAAAAAGTGAGTTCAAAATGCAAAGTGAAACATTAAAATGGCACGTCCGTGCAATTGTATTAGGCTCTGTGAATGTGATGCGCGTCCAATGCCAATAAAAAGTCATCCATCCAATGGTATTTAACATCCAAAAAACCGCCAAATAAAATGTGTGGGAAAGACAACATTGTGACAATGAAACAACACCCCAAAGATACCAAAAATACTAACTTAAATTCAAAAAAGTTGTTGTAGGCTCTGTCAATCACAGTTTTCCATTGTCCATAACCATTAATTTTCACATCTTGTAACATTCTATCTAGAATAGAAGAAGAAGAGAGAAAGAACGAAAGAAAAACTCAAAGAAACATATCAAAATCTATCTACTATGTCTGAAAAAGTGAATGGATAACGCAAAGTGAAACATAAAAATAGCACATGTGTGCAATTGTATTAGGCTCTGTCAATGTGATGTGCTTCCAATGCCAACAAAAGGTCACCCATCGAATGGTATTTTAACATCCAAAAAACCGCCAAATAAAATGTGTGGCAAAGACTACATTGTGACAACAAAAAAAGACCCCAAAGATACCAAAAATACTAACTTAAATTCAAAAAAGTTGTCAGAGGCTCTGTGAATCACAGTTTTCCATTGTCCACAACCATTAATTTTCACATCTTGCAACATTCTATCTACAATACAAGACGAAGAAGAAAGAAAGAAAGAAAGAACAAATCAAATAAACTTATCAACATTTATCTACTATGTCAGAAAAAATGAGTTGAAAATGCAAAGTGAAACATAAAAATGGCATGTGTGCAATTGTATGAGACTCTGTCAATGTGATGTGCATCCAATACCAATAAAAAGTCACCCATCCAATGGTATTTAACATCCAAAAAACCGCCAAATAAAATATTTGGCAAAGACAACATTGTGACAACAAAACAAAACCCCAAATATACCAAAAATACAAACTTAAATTCAAAAAAGTTGTTATAGGATCTGTCAATCACAGTTTTCCACTGTCCATAACCATTCCTTTTCACATCTTGCAACATTCTATCTAAAATAATAGAAGAAGAAGAGAGAAAGAAAGAGAGAAAAAATCAAAGAAACTTATCAACATTTATCTACTATGTCTGAAAAATTGAGTTGAAAATGCAAAGTGAAACATAAAAATGGCATATGTGCAATTGTATTAGGCACTGTCGATGTGATGTGCTTCCAATGCCAATAAAAGGTCACCCATCGAATGGTATTTAACATCCAAAAAATCGCCAAATAAAATGTGTGGCAAAGACAACATTATGACAACAAAACAACTCCCCAAAGACACCAAAAATACTAACTTAAATTCAAAAAAGTTGTTATAGGCTATGTCAATCACAGCTTTCCATTGTCCATAACCATTCATTTTCACATCTTGCAACATTCTATCTACAATAGAAGAAGAAGAAGAGAGAGAGAGAAAGAAAAAATAAAAGAAACTTATCAACATTTATCTACTATGTCTGAAAAAGTGAGTTGAAAATGCAAAGTGAAACATAAAAATGGCACATGTGTGCAATTGTATTAGGCTCTGACAATGTGATGTGCTTCCAATGCCAATAAAAGGTCACCCATCGAATGGTATTTATCATCCAAAAAACCGCCAAATAAAATGTGTGGCAAAGACGACATTGTGACAACGAAACAGCACCCTAAAGATACCAAAATTACTAACTTAAATTCAAAAAAGTTGTTATAGGCTATGTCAATCACAGCTTTCCATTGACCATAAACATTCATTTTCACATCTTGCAACATTCTATCTACAATAGAAGAAAAATAAGAGAGAAAGAAAGAAAGAAAAAATAAAAGAAACTTATTAAAATTTATCTACTACGTCTGAAAAAGTGAGTTGAAAATGCAAAGTGAAACATAACAATGGCATGTGTGTGCAATTGTATGAGGCTTTGTCGATGTGCTGTGCGTCCAATGCCAATAAAAAATCACCCATCCAATTGTATTTAACATCCAAAAACCGCCAAATAAAATATGTGGCAAAGACAACATTGTGACAACGAAACGACACCCAAAAGATACCAAAAATACTAACTTAAATTCAAAAAAGTTGTTATAGGTTCTGTCAATCACAGCTTTCCATCGTCCATAACCATTCATTTTCACATCTTGCAACATTCTATCTACAATAGAAGAAGAAGAAGAGAGAAAGAAAGAAAGAAAGAAAAAATCAAAGAAACTTATCAACATTTGTCTACTATGTCTGAAAGATTGAGTTGAAAATGCAAAGTGAAACATAAAAACGGCATATGTGCAATTGTATTAGGCACTGTCGATGTGATGTGCTTCCAATGCCAATAAAAGGTCACCCATCGAATGGTATTTAACATCCAAAAAATCGCCAAAAAAAATGTGTGGCAAAGACAACATTATGACAACGAAACAACTTCCCAAAGACACCAAAAATACTAACTTAAATTCAAAAAGGTTGTTATAGGCTCTGTCAATCACAGCTTTCCATTGTCCATGACCATTCATTTTCACATCTTGCAACATTCTATCTACAATAGAAGAAGAAGAAGAGAGAGAGAGAAATAAAAAATCAAAGAAACTTATCACCATTTATCTACTATGTCTGAAAAAGTGAGTTGAAAATGCAAAGTGAAACATAAAAATGGCACATGTGTGCAATTGTATTAGGCTCTGACAATATGATGTGCTTCCAATGCCAATAAAAGGTCACCCATCGAATGGTATTTAACATCCAAAAAACCGCCAAATAAAATGTGTGGCAAAAGACAACATTGTGACAATGAAACAACACCCTAAAGATACCAAAATTACTAACTTAAATTCAAAAAAGTTGTTATAGGCTATGTCAATCACAGCTTTCCATTGTCCATAACCATTCATTTTCACATCTTGCAACATTCTATCTACAATAGAAGAAAAATAAGAGAGAGAGAGAGAGAGAGAGAGAGAAAATAAAGAAACTTATCAACATTTATCTACTATGTCTAAAAAAGTGAGTTGAAAATGCAAAGTGAAACATAAAAATGGCACGTGTGTGCAATTGTATTAGGCTCTGACAATGTGATGTGCTTCCAATGCCAATAAAAAATCACCCATCCAATTGTATTTAACATCCAAAAACCGCCAAATAAAATATGTGGCAAAGACGACATCGTGACAACAAAACGACACCCAAAAGATAACAATAATACTAACTTAAATTCAAAAAAGTTGTTATAGGTTCTGTCAATCACAGCTTTCCATTGTCCATAACCATTCATTTTCACATCTTGCAACATTCTATCTACAATAGAAGAAGAAGGAGAGAGAAAGAAAGAAAGAAAAAATCAAAGAAACTTATCAACATTTATCTACTATGTCTGAAAAATTGAGTTGAAAATGCAAAGTGAAACATAAAAATGGCACATGTGTATTAGGCTCTGTCAATGTGATGTGCTTCCAATGCCAATAAAAAGTAACCCATCCAATGGTATTTAACATCCAAAAGACCGCCAAATAAAATGTGTGGCAAAGACAATATTGTGACAACGAAACAATGCCCCAAAGACACCAAAATACTAATTTAAATTCAAAAAAGTTGTTATAGGCTCTGTCAATCACAGTTTTCCATTGCACATAACCATTCCTTTTCACATCCTGCAACATTCTATCTATAATAGAAGAAGAAGAGAGAAAGAAAGAAAGAAAAAATCCAAAAAACTTATCAAAATTTTTCTACTACGTCTGGAAAAGTGAGTTGAAAATGCAAACTGAAAAATTAAATTGACACATGTGCGCAATTGTATTCAATAGTTCAAAACTTACCTTGTTCTTTATCTTTCCACCAGGAAGCCGTTTGACTTCCTCTGGCTTTGATGCTAAAGTATCACCAGAAAGTAAAACAATGTCACTAAAGTTTAAATTTTCAAAGGAAAAAGCAAACTTTTTTGAAAGATAAAGAAGCTACTAACATTGCAAACACTCTGACCCATATTTTCCCAAACAAAAAAAAAAAAAAAATCTCTCACCAGTCACCGAACCAAAAATTTCAGTTACAAGAAACTGTAACTGGAATACATAATTGGCGTTTAATTCTTGCAGAATGAAATCAAGTAGAAAAAATAAATTAATTAATCAAATAATTAAACAAGGTAACAAATTTGCATCTATAAATTGAACCGAAAACTTCACAAAATCAAATCTAAAGCACATTAACTTTAAAATATAATCCCTTGAATTCATATTTTATTATCAGGTGGTTTACAAACTAAATAAGACGGTATGAATCCAGAATCCTGTAATCACGTTAGTAAAAACAACTTGATTCATTCTCGTTTCCCATTATTTCCATCAACCAAACAGAACAGAGCATCATTCAAACTCATCGACCTTGAGTGCTTAGATCGTGCTAACCACAGAGTTTCTCTCTCAGGGTTTTTTTATTTTTTATTTTTTAAATAATAAAATCAGCCAAAATGAGCAAAACCCAGATCAAAATTCTCGACCAAATTTAAAAATTCCGCAGAATAGTTAACGACTAAATAAAACATGGGATAATATGAAGAAAAAGACCAATAAATTCTTACCACTAAACCACGCCGCTGGTAATCTTCTTCTTTCCATTGAATTAGCGAATGAAATAGAGAGGAATGAAGGGGATCAAATAGAGAAAGAGAAAGGGGGAATGGCCAAAATTAGAGATTTGAAATGGAAGAGAACCGAAATTAGAAATTGGAATTGGAAATAGAATTACCTGACTTGTTCGATTTCTTCTTTCTAGGGTTGGGTTCGATTGGTTTTGGTTTGTTTGCTTCGAAAGAAAAGAAGAACAGATGGGATTTGGGGTTTGATGGGTTGGAAAAAGAAACGAAGAGGTTAGAGAGAAAGAGAAGCAGACAAGAGGTTGGAACGAAAAGGAACACAAAGGTTGGAACGAAGAGGTTTGATGGTTTGACACCTTTACTTACCCAAGAGCTGAAGCAAACCAGGATTTTGACATCTGTACGAAGCAAATAGATTAAATAGACAAGGTTGGAACAAAAGTACCAACTTCTTCTCTCTTCTAAATAGTGTACATACATATATATACATGGGTGAGTTTGGTTCACCCGTCCAAACTCAAATTTTTCAATTCAATTTTTATCTTTTTCAGAAAAATTGTTGATTTTTTTTAAAAAAATCAACAAAAATTACTATTAAAACTTAAAAATCGTAACTCAAACTAAAACACCAAACACCCCATATAGACACTTTTGTGCTTAGATTTTACTTCATCAAAGCGATATTGTTTTGCAAGCAATATTAAATATCTAATGGATTAGTCGTCAATAGACTTGGTATCAAAATATTATATTTCTCGATCAAATATTTTTGTGATTAACTTTTAGTCGTAAAATGATAAATTTAACAACTATAAGTATTTAGTCGCTAAAGCTGTAATTTTTTATTTAAGATAAAAAGAGAAACATGAATTTACCATCTTTAATTAAATGTTAAATTGATATGTCATTGGCCAACTTTACTATTTGTGTAGTTTGGTATAAGAGAAAAAATATATATATCTAATATGATTTATTTTGTAATTAGACCCTTATATAAATAACAAGATAAACAGTGATTAGGTCAAAATTAGTTGAATTATTCATCATTTGCCTTGTTAAATTTTTTCCTCTATTTTCTTTTCAAAGTTAGAATTATTAAAAAATTGTTGGGCTTTTATGGATTTAGAACTTTCTGTCTTTTCAAATTCATCTCTACCAAAAATAAAAATAAATAAAATAAAATATAAAATAAAAAATCCCTCCTCAAAAATCCCTTCTCTGAAATGTTATTAACAAAATTACTCTAGAGTCCGCTTACTTTATGAGGTTCCTTGAAAACTAAACTGTCGTGAAAGTCCTCACTGAAAGGACAACACAATACTAAAGTCATCCTCCGGATTAGAAAGGTAATTATTAATTAACTTTGATTCTTTAAGTTTGGTTTTATTGTTCAGATTTTCCTTCAGCTTATTAAGAAGGAAATAAAAAGTATCTCTTTTTTTTTTTTTTGGTGAAAAAAAAACATCTTGATTTTTATGCATTCATTATTCAACTAATGATTAAGAATAAAATAAAGTTTTTGTGCAAAATTCCTTTTTCAATTAAGGCTTTGCTTGACACATTTGTTTAACTTCAACTAAACTGTATTTTTTTAACTGAATTATTATCTTTTTCTAAATAGTTAATAAAAATTATAACTAGTTTTTAAAAGGTCAACATACTCTAATTTAAAAAATTTAACTCTAATTAACAATCCAAATGAATGCTAAAGTTAAATTATGGAATTAAATTTATGAGGAGTTCTTGAATTCTTTTTCTTTAAAATTAATACTTGTAAATTGTAATTGATTTTGTCTAAAAAATTAGTCCATGAATTGAAATGTATCTCATGGATGATGCCATAGACAAATTTGGACTGAAACCCTTAAATTTTATTCAAATTTGGTATATTTTTAGATGTTATAATCAAGAAAGGTCCACGAAATTACATCCTTTTCTTTCTATAAATCGTCATTCCATTGAAAATTGTACCAAATTTCTCCTGTGAACTACGAAAATGTGCCAACATATTATTCCAGTTTTAAAAATGGAGGTAATACGTCAAATATGCCAAGTTGTACCATATTTAGTCCCAATATAAATTCAAACAATACCAAACTGATTACCAAAATTTATCCTTTAGCACGTTTTTCATTCGTTTTCTAATCCTTTCTCACACGTTCATTAGAGTTTCTTCTTTGATTAATTCAAGCCCCATCATGTCAATTGTCAGATAGTCAATAAAAAAATTATTTTATGTTTATATTTTTCCTTCATGTCAGTCAGATAGTCAATAAAAAAAATTATTTTATGTTTATATTTTTCCTGTGACGATATATTTATGATCTATATAAAATATTCATGTAATTTTAGGAATGACAATAGGACGAGACGAGTATTTTATATATCTGCCTCTCTTTTAGTCCCCATATCCACTTAATTCAATATGGGGGAGGTAATCTCTACCATGAGTTTTATATTCAATCCCTTCCATTTATCCATTAAGAGTTATAAATTATACATTTATGTTTGTTTTCTTTTTTCTTTTTCTTTTTTTTTTTATTCTTGTTATGGGACTTTTGTTTGTATGTATTTGTCACGTGGGACCAATGAGAAGTTGGTGAGTCACCCCAATTTAGCACATCCAAGGTCTTACAAAGCAATGGTCATGAGTATCCTGAATGTATGTTGCTACGACATCACAGCAGGTTTGATCGCGACCACAATCTCCATGATGCCGCCGCAAATGCTAATCTACTTCGACACCGATCATTTTTCCAATTCTCGCTCTCCTCGCAGCAGTTGGATTTCCTCCACTTTGGCTGTTGACGGAGATCTCAGGTCAGAGGAGGTGAGAGAGAGAGACAAAGAGAAAAAAGAAAGTATATGCATATTCTAGGATTGACAATTCGTGTCAACAGGTCAAGTTCACGTAGGGTTAAAGCCAACACGAATTCTTAAAACTAAAACCTGGACACGACTCATAATCTATCAGGTCAAAAAAAGCTCGACCCTAACCTGACCTGATGGGTAGGCGGGTTGACACGACACGACCAGCCAACAAGTGTGTTTCGGGTTGGTTGCATGACATGGATCACCAACCCACATGTTGGTTTCGAAAACTAGTTTTTAAAAATCTGCGGAAGTATGGTACGGATCAAATCGCACATATAAAAATTTTTCTCAAAATTTTTTCCGACGACAATACTTATATTAATTTAACAAAACAAATTAAGAAGAAAGTTTAGAGATTGACCGTTGTCCGATTAGATCGAAATTCTTGAACTTCTTCAAGAACCTTCTTGAGTACTCCAAATCCTTCGAAAACACCAACCTTCTTGAGAACTCCAAATCTTTTGAAACACCAACAGTTCTTTCTCAGCGTTCTTCAGATCACAATGAATAGGAAACGAGTGGGCGTTTATAAATTTGGGTTTGATCACACACTTGAATTTTGATTCACTTTGCGTTCTCAACTCATGAGACAAAGTGAAGGAGAAGAGGAGAAGAAACTCTCAGATAAAAAAAATACGTATCATTTTTCTATCTGTCAAAAAGGAATTAATATATCTTCCCTTTTTTTAGATACATCATATGTACCCTTTCTTTTTTAGATACATCGTATGTACCCTTTTTTTAGTATTATAGAAAAATAACTGATATCTCCTTTTTTTTATTTAAATTAATTAATTAATTCAACATCTTTGTGTGGAACAACTATGCACACGCCCACTAATGTCATATAGTGGGCGTGTTTTATGAATATGGGAGAAAGAAAATCTCTCTCCCATTATCTGATCAGTTATTTTTTTAAATTTATTTTGAATTATTCAAACTAAAATAACCGATCTTTTCTTTTCTACATTTATGAAATTTCAAAATTCAAAATTCCACATACACTTTGTGGATATTATGTGAAGCACCCTGTGGTGCATAATTACGGTGTGATCCTTACCACACTGTATAATCTTTAATTTAAAACTATTTTAAATTTATTTTAAATAATCATATTATTTAAAATACGAATTAATCCAATTAATTTGTTGTGTGAATATTAATATAGAATTTTCAATTCTAAATTAATAAATTAACCCAACATAAAATAATGTTCACATAATTCAATGGAGCCGTTGAGAGGAACTATGGACTTTATAATTTTAAGCTCCAACAATTTTGACAATTAATTAACACCTTAATTAAAATATCAAAATTATTAATTCCAAATTATTCCACTAAAAATTTAGAATTGCACTCTTAAAATTATAAAACTAATTACATTCAAAGGATTTGAATTGCCTATTGATATAGTCACTACATATAAATCAATCCTCCATAAATAGTTCATAATTAAAGCTAGGTATTTTCTGTTAACCTCTTTAATTATATATTTTTCCTTAAGTACCAGTGATTCTCTAATGAATAATATATTTATGATCTAATCATAAATTGAACGCTCTTATTATTCAAGTCCCGAATCAACACTTACGGGTACCGTCCATCTAACTTCTTTACGAAGGAATGGATTTCATCTTGTATATTAATATTCCCGGCTATTTATTATATTATATTTCCAATATACCAAGAATTTGACACTATTCATTTGTGTCATTACTCAATATGTCAAAAAACATAATACAATAAATATGAGTCTATTAATTACTCAGAATTAAGATCGATTCATATATGATCATCATTGATTAATTTTGAATGCTCTATATGACAACAAAAATTATTAGAGATTCATAATTAATTGTGTTCCAGTCCTATATAATCAAATTATATAAAGTGATTTCATTCCAATAATCTCATTATTAACAATCTGGATAAGATCATTTCATTCAGAATGTAATGAACCGCGCTAGTAATTTTAAATTAAAGATCCCAACTTTAATTTTTAATTACGGACAAATTTAGATTATTTTACTTTAAATATTATCCTCCTGTATATAACACTTATATATAATATTTAAAGTCACATTTAAATAATCTAGGGTTTTCGATATTTATAAAGCATCCAAACATGCATGCAAAAATAATATTGAAAAAATTTCTCAAATTAAATCAGCAAAATAATACATCTCATTTGTTTATGGGCACATATCCCAACACCACCAACCCACCGATCCGTTGACCCGCCAACATTTGGTAAATCTGCCATCTGAAAATGAAAACATCAACGAAAAAAAAAAAAAACAAAAAGCTTACAACTACAGAGATGAATGGATTAGTAAGGGCAGGTGACTTTGTTAACTTCTCTCTTTCGTCCACCTGAGTTCGACTTCTGTTGTCTTCCCTTAAGTTTCGCTTCAGCTTTGGCTGTTGAAGCATTAGTTTAGTGATTACAAGATATATCTCAGATGACCGATTGAGAAAAACTAGTACAAAAAACCCATCTCCTTGTCATACCTAGAGAAATAGGTTCCTATCTGTGAAACCGAAAATCTCAAAATGATAAGTTCAATCTCACATCCTTTTATATTTAAAAACAAAAAAAACAAAAAACAACGCAAAAAAAAAAAAAAAAAAAAAGAGCATAATTCTTCACACAAGTGAAAAATTACTTGACTTTCAAATACTTAAAAGGGACAATTTTTTTTAGTCAGAGAAATCAACTCCAAGAACCCGTTTTTTGTTTGGAAGAAAACAATGAAATCTCGCAATACTCTACAACTAGTGCAGTGGCATAATAATACATTATAATAAATGAAGAGTACTGCTCTATCTTTTTGAAAAGTTTTCGACTAAAGGAGTTTTTCTAGCAGAAAATACAAGCCACCGCAACTAAAGATTCTTCCACAAACTATCAAAAAGAAAATTTCTCAACAAAAATTCATATGATTATGTCAAACCCTTACCTTAAAATTTCTCCTCCTCTTTCGCTAGACCCACGTCGGAGACTCGGAATGACACGGCGTCTGAGTGAAACGTAACTCGGCCAACAGAGCGAGAGTCTGAGAAGAAGAGAGAGTGGGCGAGGCGAATGCAAGTCTGTCATTGAGAGGAAAAGAGAGTCGGTGATGGGTGAGAGGCACAGAGCGTGAGGCGGCAAGTTAAGGTCAATATAGAAACTGGAAGTTGAAAAAAAAAAAAAAAAAAAAAAGAAGAAGAAAGTTAAGACAAAAATTAGAAAAGTTGAGATTAATTGAGAAAACTTATAAACTGTACTAGTAGTTACAAACAAACGAGTTTAAAAAGAGAGCGGAAAAGAAGAAGAAGAAGAAGAAGAAGAGGGGAAAGAGGTATGAGTCAGACGTTATACTGCAATAAACGAAAGTGAACCATTCGACTACTTTAGATGAAGTCCAAAACAAAGAAACCCAAAACTAGTATAGTGGGGGCACAAGTGTGCCTTAACCTCAAAACTACAAAATAATTTTGCCTTGATGCAATGAAGGATCAAAGATTTATCTTCTTTTCTTTTTTCCGAATTTTTATCCACAACAGATTTTTCCCAACAAATCTATCAAAATTTTCTCTATAGCCATATAATATTAATTAGCCCTTGTTTGGAGTGATCACTCCAATCAAATTTTTTCAAATTTTTTTTTTTTTTTTTTTTTTTTTTTTTACTTTTAAAGTAAATCAATTTTACTGTTTACATTTCTAAATCTCTCCTAAAAGTTCAAACTTAAAAGTCTTTACTTTTTCTTATTTCAAGTCGAAGAGAGAGAGAGATATATATATATATATATACTTTATAAATTGCATATAACGAGAGAGACAAAACTATATATGTATCGTTATTTTTTTTTCTAACACATTTCAAGTTTTTACACGTTTCAACTCTAAACAATTTATTTTTAACCAAATACACAACTTCAAACATTCACTTTTTTTCTAATTAATTAAACATTTCTAAAACTCCAAACTCAAATATACATACCAAACGGGGGCTTAGTTTATGTTGAGACATATGGGAAGATGTTGGGCCACTTGATCACTTAATAGTGACCTTTTAAGATAGATATTTAATCACTTAATAGTCTCAAATTTAACATGATATCAGAGTTCAAGAAGTTCAAACGTGGGACTCGATCCATTCAATGTAAAATTGATAACTCCAAAAAGAGCATTATCTTGGAGGAATGTGTTATAACAATAACAATATACATATAAGGATTTTGGGTAACTCCACAAACCAGGTGGATTTAAAATAAAAACTCAATCTTTTAGTAGTCTTAAACTCAACACAAACAGTTTCAATATATAAATGACGACAATCTATGTTGACACATAAAAATTACTAACTAATTACTTGATATATGTCACCTTATGTATCTTTTATCTATATATATGTTGGTAATGACCAAATAAAAACAGTGTAATAAAGGTTGTGATCATAAACACAATTGGGTGACTGTAGAGGTAATTGAGAGTTAGCCAAACATGAGGGTCTTTTTAAAGCTGAATTATATCACAAGTTATACTTGAAGGTAAATAGTAATATAAAATTGAATAGTCAAATAAATTACTTTAGTTTATCTACCAAGAAAATGTTGAACCCTGAAAGTAGTTGTCGTGAATATCGGTCATTTCCGTAAGGTTTCATTTATATAGATGTGTACACATGATATATATATATATATATATATATAAGTGGACGAGGTAATGAAATGTGGATTCAAACCCTAGACTTTAATATTAAAATCAGGAGATTGAATTTATTGCTAGGCTTAACTTCTAGCCACTTCATTTTGATAGTTTTGCTTTCTTTTTCTTTTCTGTATCGAGTATATATGAGAAGAATATTTCAACGAGGTAGAACCAAAAGTAGCATATACAACAAAAAGAGCATATTCTTGAAATATTTGTGTTCAAGGCATAGTTTAAGGTGTTTGTTTTCATCATAAGTTAATCTTTCTTTACTTACAAGTCATTAAAAAAAAAAAGGTAATTCTAAGAATAATTAACATAACAATAATTCTACCCCCTCCGTAATTATAAAATAAAATCCCCCATCCTTAAATTTAATATTTATTTAAGGGAGATCAACTACCATCTCTTAATCTACTCACTCCATGTGCTTATTAAAGCTGGTTATCAATTACCTTTAAAATTCAAATAATTACTTATTACATCCTCTTATTATTTCAAAAAAAAAAAAAAGAATCCTACAATTTATTGATATTTTTGATGTTATGAGTCTTTATGACTCCCACTAAATAAAGAGAAACAAAAACACTTTTAAATTTTGTGTCTAGCAGCTCTTAATCAAATCCTCATTCTATTCGATCTTCTAATAAACCCTAACTTATTTTTTAAAATTTAGAATCAAAACATGGAATTTGGATGCTATATCTTTAGAGTTCAAGATAGTTAATAGAATAATTACAGGAAAAAAAAAAAAGAAGATATTTAATAGATCTCTATACTTTCTTCATTCTTCATTTTTTTTTTCCCACAATAACTAAGCTACACAAACCAGGTGAGGGATGAAACAATTATATGGTTACTAAAAGTCATAAAAATCTCTTTCCATTACTTGTACAATTTTTGGTAAAATAATCCATTACTTGTACGATAGAAAACAAGACCTGTTATTACCAGCTCAGCTTGTATGGTCCTTTTTTATTTAAATTTTTAAGAAGCACATTTAAAAATAGTAATTTTTCATGTAAGTCAACTCAACCTGTGCTTGCCAAGTTAAAGGACCGAGATGGGCCTCCATGTCCCATTTTCTGGGTTTGACCTGCACAATCCACTTCCTTATGTGGGCTGGATCAGCTTGATCCACTTCTTTATTTGAGTCGAGCCAGTCTGGCTCATACATACAATTCACAGCTCTACTAAATAGGTATATATTCTTTTATTTTTTCCTATCTTTTATTTATTTATTTTTATTGATAGAGAGATATGCATATACCTATCATGCCATAATAAGGAAACTCGGGGATTAAGAGTTTTCTGTATCAAGTAAGATGGATAACATTCTTTGTCTTTCTTCTCTCTCTCTCTCTCTCTTTTTCTTCCTCCTCAATAACATTCTCTTTGACTTTGTCCTTATGTTTGTTTTATATATATATATATATATATATATTTTTTTTTTTTTTTTTTGAATTTAGGTATCCTAAAATTGGGTGTAATTGGGATTTGTGATAAAGTCTTCATTGATAACAAACTGACGAAAGAAGAAAAAAATTGCAAGTTGGCCCGACAAATATTCAGCTGATCATTTAGTTTTCAACATTCCACCAAACCCAACATTTCTCTTTGGAATTTTAAATAGGGAATCTGAGGGCTAGTTTTTATTTGGAGAAGTTAGAATTTTAACTTTTGCTTTTAGTTTATATTTCTCATTTTGCTAGAAATAAAAATAGAAATTATGTAAAAGCACAGCAAACACAAACAAACACTAAGACACCTGTTAGACTACTTTTCTCTTACTTCTTTTCAATAACTCTTGATATTATCAAAGTATAAATGAAAAATATTTTAATTTGCACTACTAGCTATGCGAAAGGAAATAAGAGGATCCAACGAGCTTCCAAAGGAGTTGAAAGAAATTTGTGCTCTCTCCCTGCACAATAAAACAATAAAGTCAAACCTGAAATTCATTACTCACAAGAACAATATTTACTTGAAAAGTAGAAAGCTGCATATAACGTTCCTTGGCATAATTTGCTTTTTCTAGCTGCACGACCTGAAATTACAGAAGAAAATTTGTTAGTTCTAAGAGTTTTTACTAACTAAACTTTTGAGAGGACATGTGCTTTTGTTCTATTGATAATTTCTGTTATTTTAGTCATTATATTAACTTTTAAGTAAGATTTAATCTGGAGTGTCCCCACCTTAAAAATTTACAATACGACATGCAAAATTACGTCCACTTAAAAATCAGAGTGTTGAAAATAATTAAGTTAATCAAACGAATATAATTATAATATCTGTATAGAGGGAAAAAATATACTTACTATCATAAAATTTTTATTTTTTTAATACTAATCTCGTTGAAATTTGTTTTTATATATATGATGACATACCTCAAAAAGTACAAGGCAAAATTGCGTGAGTGAGCACCATATATATTATGTGAGGCTTGAAAGTAAATTAGCAAGAAACGAAAATAACTTCTTTATCAGTTCTTATTCTCACAAACCTTACAGGACCACTTGAAGGGACAAAAGAATATAGTGAAAACGGCCTAAAGGAAAAGGAAAATGCCATAAATTAAGCTTGCTTTTATTATCAATATGTATAAATTATTATATTATGTTTATTTTATAACATAATATACATTACAAAGTATTATTAAATAAGTTTATTCGCAATATTTTAAACAAAGAATTCCTGCGTAAAATGTTCTGAAATAGTAAATTGAAAGTGAAAAGTTTTGATTTTAAGGTGTGAAAATTAAAGAAATTAGGGTTCTGATTAGGTTGCAAAGTAACGCGAATTTTGGTTTTTTGTTTTTTTAATTATAATTTATTACTATTAAACAGTGACTCATATACTTACACACTGATACCAAACCACTCTAGTAAACTTGAATTCAAAATAGCGAGTCCTTATCTAATAATCTTATTCTAGATGTGAGTGTGTGGGTTGAAAAAAGGACAAAAAAAAAAAAAAAAAAAAAGATAATCATAAAGTATATTAGGTATTGTCTTTTTCCTCATTCACGTGAACAATAAAATCGCACTTGAAGGGACGCGTTAAAAAGTCAAATAGGATATTTAAGTAGTGCCATTCTTGTGAGAAATATTATTTTATAACAATCTTTTTCTTTTATTTTATGTCTACATGATTTATTAATAATTTGCTTCGACAAATCTATGAAATCTATCCAAATTATCATGAGAAAATCGGTAATATGATTCAATTATCAATAAATCAGTAAGTTTTTTTGAAAGGGAAACTTCATTAAATTACTAAGAAGATATAAAAATATCAAACATAAAAAATTCTATATTACATGAGATAACACCTTTTAACAAGTACAGATTCACCAGTAAAATGGATAACATTAAAAGCGAAAGAAAATATGAACAGAAATAAATAGGAAAAATATTCCCCCACATCTCTCAGAAAACTATAAGGTAACGTATATTTATATAAATGTTTTTTCTTTTTGGGTGTAAAAAAACACATATCTTTCAAATGAATAATTAGTTACCCAAGGCTTGTCAGCACAAAAGAACGTAATTTTTCTAGGTCCATATATATCGTGGTAAATGTTCGTATATTACACCTGTAATAAATGCGGAATTTAGTCATAAGTTATGCTAAAGATACCAGCTTAAAGTTCTTCTAAGATTAAGAAATAATGATGAAAATGAACAATTTAAAATTCTCGAATTCGATTGGTGTGTTTACGTTAAAAAAAAAATTTACAATATACTTGATGTCATATTCGACGTTTATGAGATCTTTTATGTTAGTCAAGATGAACAAAAATAATATTGTCACAAAAGTTGTGATAAAAATATCTGGAGGATTGCAGAACAAATTTAAAACCAAAAATTAATATAACATCTTTATGAAAAGTTGAATCTCCTGAAATAGTATGGGAAGTTGTACTATTTGATAAATAGTAATTGGATAGTGGAATAGATTACTTTATAATTAAGTTTATCTACATAAATAAATAAATAAAAATCGTGAACCGTAGTTTTTGTAAATTGTGGGTCACGGTCATGGGAATTGGTCTGACACTATCTTTTATTGACTATTAAATGTCAACCTATAGGACCTAGAAATCTCTGTCCTTAACTATGAAGTATATAATCACGAGAATCCTTTGCCAACTATTACTACTAATATTTTAAACAACCAATACGTTTTTTTATTGTCCAAACAAAAAAAAAATTTTATGTCAGAAAATATAGAAGAAAATGCAGTGAATTACTATAAGTCACACTCAACTTGATCTATAAGTTAGTTGTTGGAAATTAATTACTATAATAAAAAAATTATAAATGCCTAAACCTTTGCATTTGGTTGCTTGACATTTTTTTTGCTCTGTTGATTTTTAATGAGGCTACCCTGAGGACGTCGGATTTGGGTGGTAATTCGCGTATTCATAGTCTGATGGTGTTTTCTTTTCCTTATATATATATATATATATATATATATATATATATATTTATATGTATAAAAGTGGAAGTTATAAACCTCACACGTATGTATTTATTTATAACCTACATTGAAAGAGAGAGAAACAATGGAAAATAAAAGAAGGTTTTGTGTCTCCAAATAATTGTTACACACCTACACTGAAATTGAAATCCGAGCGAAGCTCTGGGGCATAAAGAAAACCGGTCATCTGCAAACGTTTTCCTTTTATCATCCTTTTCTATTCTTCTCTCCTCACCCCACCCCCCACCCCCCCAATTCGGATATATGGTAAATTAATACCGAAATTTGAAATTAGAACTAACAGTTACTTCACGACGTAAGCTCATGCTACTCAAATAAGAATAATAATAGCAACGTCAATTTTAATTTCAATTTTGAATATAACTTAACCAGTATTTGAGTTGAATTTTTTTATTGATAAATTAATTGAAAAAAAAAGTAACATCAGTTAAAATTACAAGAATTTATATATATGAATTAAAAAAAATAAAAATTAATGAATGTCATGTAAACTGGCATTCAAAAATTATAATTAAAGTAGTTGCACTTATGGCGTGAACTTTTTCTTTTTATCGATGAGTAGAAAGAGGATTGTTAATGATGTCATAAAAAGTATGAAGAAGGAAAAAAAAAAAAGATGAAGAGATGAAGAGATCTAGGGTTCTCTGTGAATGAGCAAATTAAAACATAAAGAAATAAAGGAAAAAAGAAAAACTAAAAGTTAGAGACAGAAGGAGAAAAAGAGAAGCTGTTTTATATACCAACTATAGTAGTCCAATACAAACAAAGGCGACATATATATCGACAAGGCATTCAATTTATAAGAAACCCAAAACAAAAGTGATCCCAACCAACCAACCAAAAAGAAATCTAACAATATCACAGAATATTCCTATTTGTTCTAAAAAAAAAAAAAGATAGTTCCTATTTGGTCATGTCATCATTAAAGTATAAATGAAAAATATTTTAATTTGCTATATGAAAGGAAATAAGAGATATTCCAATCCATGTAGCTTCCATAGGAGTTGAAAGAAGTTTGCGCTTTCTTCCTGCATAATAAAATAATAAAGTCAAACCTGAAATATACGTAAACTCACAAGGGCAACATGTCGTTGAAGTAGAAGTTGCATATATTATAAACGTACCTTGGCATAATTTGCTTTGTCCAGCTTCTTGACCTGAAAGTTCAAAAGAATATTTATTAATTTAAGAGCTTTTACACTCTAAACTTGTAACAAGAACCGTACTTTGTGTCTGTAGTTATTATTATTTTGATCGTTGAAATATTAACTTTTAACCAGACTGATATAAATTTCCACATTCAAAACTTACGTGAAATGCGGAGTTGTTTTCGATCATAAATTAAACCATTGAAATGTTAATTAAACAACTAAAACAATAATACCAATAGTGAGATAAAAATACCGTTCTTATCATAATTGTTCTTTTTGATTAATATTACTCTTGTTTATATTTTTATGTATTATATTATATTATATCGTGACAAACCTCGAAAAGTAACCACAAGGATAAGATCGTGTGAGCGGGCACCATTACAAGAGGGTTGAAAGTCTGTAAACAAGAAATGAAAAGAACTTCTTTATCAGAATTCTTATTCTCACACACCTTATATATAACCACTTGAAGGGAAAAAAATAGAGAGAGAGAGTAATTTTAATTAAATCTTTTGGAATTTGGAAAAGAGTAGCTACTGCTTTTGTTGATTCTTCAAATTTCTCTTCTAAACACAAATCTCTTAATTTAAAACAATTACATTTATTTATCATACACTTCTATTGATTGTAACATTTCTCATATTATTTCCGAAAGATATCATTTCTACAATTTCAAGTATTTTTTTCATACCCACCTTAACTTTTTTTTTTTTTTAAAAAAAAAAAACATATTTATATATGTAGTGAAAACCGACTTCATACAAAAATTACAGAAATTAAAGCTTTGCTTGGGGGAAAAAAAACCTTTTACTATTAATGTCTATGTAATCTTATATTATATTTTATACTATATCGTAATATATATCACATAGTATTATATATAAGTTTTATAGACAAAAAAAAAATTTAAAAGAAAATACATATACCCTTCATAAAAAGTTCAGAAATAGTAATTGAAAGTGGAAAAATTTTTATTTTAATGATTTGTGAAAATTAAAGAAACTAGGGTTAGGTTTCAAAATAGGCTGATTTAAAAAAACAATACTATTACTAAGAATAAAAAATTCAAAATTCGAATATTGGATTACACATACACTCGGACGCCCACGTCCGCAACTATTGGTAAACATAAATTCAATGTAGTGCAACTTTAAATCTATTGTAGATATGACGTTTGGAAGAAGATAATCATCAAGTAAAATAGGTATTGCCCTTTTCCTCATTTACGTGAAAAATAAATTTGAACCTGGAAGGAGCGTTGAAAGTCAAATACAATGTTTAATTGTAGTGTCGTAATTCTTTTGAAAAATATTCAAAAGGGTTTTTTTTTTTTTTTTTTTTAATGTCTGTATGATTTATTAATGATTTTCTTGTATACATCTATGAGTTCTATACAAATTTTCAAGAGAAAATTGGTGACACGGTTAAATAAATCAGTAATTGAGCTTAATATGTTTAAAAAATGGACATAATTAAATAAACAGGAAAAAAAGATACTTTCCCACATCACTCGAAAACTATAAGGTTACGGATATTTATGTAAATTCAAAAAAAAAAAAAACATATATGAAATAATATTCCAAATGAAGAATTAGTTACCTGAGGCTTGCAAATAGCAACCACCATAGGAGCAATATAATTTAATAGGAGTATCCCAGTGCAAAATAATGTAATCTTTCTAGGTCCATATACCGCGGTAAATGTTCGTATATTATGCCTGTAATAATATGGAATATTTTTAAGATCAAAGAATGACAAAAATGAAAATTTAAAAATGTTGAGTTTAATTGATATGTTGATAAATTAAATTAAAACTTACTTAATATCACCTTCCACGTCTGTGAGATCTTTTATGTTTGTAATAACCAAAAAGAACATTGTCACGAAAGCGGTGATAAAAATATAAGGAGGACTGCAGTGTAAAATGAAAGCCAATACATGAGGATTTTATGAATAGTCGAATTTGTTGAAGATTTACTATTAGCTTGATAGAAATATAAAATTTTAAAGTCAAATAGATAACTTTAAAAGTTTATTCTACAAAAACAAAAAAACAAAAAAATGGGCAAACCGTAGTTCTAGTGAATTAACGTTTGGTCAATATCTTTGGTATTGACTATTAAATGTCAACCGAAAATAACACCTTGATATCTCGGTCCTTATGAGGTCTATATCATGTCCATCTTTAGCAAACTGTTATTGTTATTATATTTTAGGAAATATAAGTTTTTTACGTCAAAAACAAAAAATTATCAAGCAATAAATTATATGTCAGACTCAACTTGGTCTATAAATTACTTAATGGAAAATTGATTACCATAGTAAAAAAAAAAAAAAAAGGTTATAGTGGAAGTTTAAGGTGGGACTTGATTTTTAATCCAACTGTATATGTCAAGCAACCAAACCAAAGTTTATACATATATGTATAAATGTGTATGTGTGTCAACCTATTGGATTAACTCAACGGATGAGAGTGTAAGAATTTGAATGATAATTCACATGTTCAAAATCTGTGAATATTTTTGTTTTTTAAATTATTAAGTCTTGGATTTCATATATAAA
The DNA here is from genome assembly GCA_008635985.1 of Ficus erecta. Lineage (NCBI taxonomy): Eukaryota > Viridiplantae > Streptophyta > Magnoliopsida > Rosales > Moraceae > Ficus > Ficus erecta. The sequence goes on along the minus strand of BKCH01000007.1, from coordinate 560,625 downwards.
TACATTTTATGTAGGTATGTATGTTATATATATATATATATATATATATTTATATATGCGAAAATTAATTTGGAAGACAAAGAGCAAGATAAATGGAAAATAAAGGAATATTCTACAAAAAAAAAAGAGGGGGGGGGGGGGGGGGGGGGGTGCGGGGGAGAGGACCGTAGTTCTAGTGAATTAACGTTTGGTCAATATCTTTCGTATTGACTATTAAATGTCAACCTGAAAATAACAGCTTGAAATCTCGGTCCTTATGTAGTCTATATCATGACCATCTTTAGCAAACTGTTATTGCTATTATATTTTAGCAAAAATAAGTTTTTTATGTCAAAAACAAAAAATTATCAAGCAATAAATTATATGTCAAACTCAACTTGGTCTATAAGTTACTTAATGGAAAATTAGTTAATATGGTAAAAAAAAAAAAAAAAAAAAAAACTTATAGTGGAAGTTTAAGGTGGGATTTATTTTTTATTCCAACTGTATATGTCAAGCAACCAAACCAAAGTTTATACATATATGTATAAATGTGTATGTGTGTCAAACTTATTGGATTAATTCAACGGATGAGAGTGTAGGAATTTGAATAATAATTTATAGGTTCAAAATCTATGAATATTTTTGTTTTTTTAATTAATTAAGTCTTGGATTTCATATCATAAATATATTTTATGTAGGTATGTATGTTATATATGTATATATATTTATATATGCGAAAACTAATTTGGAAGATAAAGAGCAAGGGAAATGGAAAAAAAAAAAAAAAAAAAAGGAATCTTTTTTGTCTCCAAAAAATTGTTAACACACCTCCACTGAAATGGAAGTCCAAGCGAAGCTCTGGTGGCATAAAGAATACCAACATTGTGAAGGATACCGGCCATCTGCATGTATAAAATTTTCCTTTGTTATATAAACATATATCATCTTTTTATTTTATTTTATTTTTTCCTTCTCTCTATTATGGCAAACTAATACCGTAGACAGTTTCTTTTACTCCTTAATTTATGGCCAAAAAGTGTGAATTGAAAAAAAAAAAAAAAAAAGATCTCTAAATATAAATTAGAACAATCAACTAGTACTTCACTAGCGTATGCTCGTGCTGGTCAACTAAAATTAATGTTAGATAAACCAACTTTAATCTCAATTTTCAAATAATAAGTTGTAAATGTTGAAAACTATCACATCATTTAAAATTAAAGGATTGTATCTATCAAAAAAAAAAAAAAAGGATAACTAATTATTATATAAGTTGATATTCAAAAATTGAGATTAAAATAGTTCTCCTCAAAAATACTAATTTCTAAGTAGAGTAGTTTATACATAATATGTGTCACTAATAAGTGTCTATGATCATTTCATTTATATATATATATATATATATAGTTTCATGATCATATACGAACTTTATTGTGACAATCTGAAGACATGTGAACAGGCTAATGTTTTACATTAATCACATTAAAACTATGAATATAGAATGCCATTTGTTTTTAACATTTTAACATCATAGAGAATCACTTAATTTCTAGTGACCTGAGAAAAGTTATAAATTATATATAACAAAATTCCATTAAAAAGATTTTAGATAAGGACGGGAAGAAAATAACAGTACCGTAGAATTGACAAGAGATGTTGCAAGAGAATATCGCTTAAGTCTAAAGGGAGGAACTGAATACATGGTGGCCAGTAAAAGACCAAGACCATAGATAGAGGTAGTGATGAGGTTGGCATTCATCCACGACAAAATCAACAGGCCAGCAACTACATAAAATATCACCAAGAACCATGCTTGTTTAAGTGAAATTTCCCCAGACGGTATAGGTAAATAAGGTTTGTTTATCCTGAGAATATAATAGAAAAACGGAATAAGATAATAGGGCTCTTAATTATTGTCAACAATCCGATGAGGAGGGGAAAAAAAAAGTAAATAATAAGAAAGGCTTTTGCATGAAGTAAAAATAATTATACCTGTCAATATCTGCATCGTAAATTCCATTGATGCCATTATGATAAGCATCCGCAAACACTACAGCAATTAAGCCAGGGAATGCCTTAAACAGGAGAGACACTTGAAACAATGGAGGGTTCTCAAGAAACACTCTTGCAAATAAGCAACTGCTCAAAAAAAGAAAGAATTACCTAAATTAACCACGCTCAGCCGAGCTCAAAAAAAAGTTAGAAAAAAATTTCTTGCAGTAAGAATCAATGTTTCTCACTATTTTTATTGTTTTCTTCAATCTCTCTATAATCAGTAAGAAGCAAAAGTTTACTTACATGGCCGATACAATCATCGGTATAATCACGTAGACCCTTGCGAATTTGCAGCATGCTGATCCAAAACGTAAAACTTCGGTAAGTTTTGGATGGGAATCACCAGATTCAACTTGAGCGCATACCTAAAACACCAAGTGTTTCGCTCTTGATGAGATGAATATATGGCAAACCAATTGGACAAACTAACATACGAAATCAAATCACAAGACTCAAGGAGCCACTAAGCAATTTTCTAATCTAATTTTACTTTGAACTTCCTTTTTTTTTTTTTTTTTTTTTTTTGTGCTCTTATTTCATTAAGAGTAATGGATAAGTAGTGTATAATATGTGATTACAGATATATATAGCTTGATAATTAACATTTAACTGCACATAAGATGTTGAGTTTGAATCCATCACATTTAATTTTTTTTAAAAAAAATAAACGCATCATATATTGTCATAAGAAGAATTGTTATAAGAAGAAAAACGAAAAAAAAAAAAAAAAAGTACCCGAACGGTATCACACCTATCTTGACCGTACAATAAGGAGTTTGAGAACTTGTTTTCCCCATAGAGCCCCACAGGCAGGATCAAATTGTTATTGGTGAAGTATTTTGAAGGAAAATTGGAGGATAATTTATTGATACTTTTGGTTATGGGTTTAATTGGTATAACCCTATTCTTATAGGAAGAGGCCTTGGAACCTAATCGAGGGATTATTATTGGTACTCTAAGGGAAGAGTTGGAGATTGCGAGCTCCATAGTGTTATATGTCAACTGAAGAAACTTGGAAAAAGAAAAAAAGAGAACTAAAAGTGTTGTGAATAAAAATTGCTTCAAAGAGCTCATCTATTTATAGAAGTATTGCAACATGTATAAGACTATTTCCGCGCTCTTTGAAGTCTAGCTACTTGTTTTATATAGTTAATTAATATCTTCTACGACTATTCCATTTGCCGCATAAAAGATCTATTCTTAGACTTTTCGTTGCTGCTTTATAGCTTAAAAATATATAAATATGTTATGGCTCAGTTCATAGATTCCATTTTCAGGCGCCCCTAGTTTAACGGTAGATTTAAATGCAACTAATCGTTTTTAATGAGATATATATTTAAGAATGTCATAAAATGTCCAAAAGTTTGACCGCATGTATTTGAATATCGACATACTAAACTTTGTAACTTTGTAACTTTGTCTCTTTATATGTAGTTAAAACCTATATTACATCACCTATTATATCGTTTATTCTTTTCAAGACACTTGATATATATATATATATATATATATATATATATATATTCAATGACAAATGAATGGGAAAAAGAAATGCAATGTCCAAGAAAATTAGCACATATCCTAATTAGGTCCACACCCAATACCCTTCTCTTTGTCAAATTCCTTATTTAAATTTTAGTTAAATATTAGCTAGAGGGATTTGACCATATAAGGATTTTCCATGTACTTGCTTTATATTTTCTGACCGTAGACTTTTAGTTGCTTCTCGATTCTCTGTCCTAATCTTCACGTAACAAGAGAAAAAGATTATTCACTTCCTTTTAATAATCATTGGATTGAATCTGAAACAAATTTTAACTCTGTCGACTTTGAATTCGGCTATTTGATTTTTCAGTTTAATTTCGAATCTTGCATGCTTAATAATCTTAAAGATCTTTACCAAGATTTGAGTTCTTGAATTAACATTGTGGTTTAATTATATCTAGATTCAATTGTCGTTAACTCAATTTTAGTTTTGATGGACAACTTTATATGTTATATAACAGATAATTATACACACCATACAGGGGCTTAGCGTCCTGTTGAGACATATGAGAAGATTTATTGGACGGAGACTAATAAACAACCACTACTTTTTCTGACCATATCGAGTGGTCCACGGCCAAATTAACATGAGATGCTATTAAAGTAGGGTCAGTCAACAAATTATTCACTTTTTGACCTCATTGTATAACCATATTGAATGTCAATATTTATTTTATGGTTGTTTGATTTTCTACTTATTTTTATTGCTTTGTGGGCACCCTCTACCTGTGTGGTTCATAGTAACGAGATGCACGACTCTAAATATTCACTTTTTTTTTAATAAAAACATTTATAGATCTTGCTGTTAGGGGAGAGGTACCTATCCCTTTCTCAGGTTGCTTCATTCTCATCAACAATGATGGTCAGTGTCAAATACGACGGCTTAAAACTCTAACTCTAGTGTATAGATTAAAGGGGCTTAGTTTCTGTTGAGACATATAAGAGAATATTTATTTGATGGAGACAGATACACAACCACTACTTTTATTGAATATTTGATCGAATTAGCGAGAAGAGGAGCCTAAATCTGATGTCCTAAATTTTCTATCTCATTTAATGTTCCTCAAATAATGTTATGCCGTAGAGTTGGAATTTAAGAATTTAGCCACATAAAAAATGTTAAATAATAAAAATATTTTTTTAAAAATGAGATAGTAGATTTGGACTTGTTCGAAGAGATGCGGAAGGAGTGCGTGACGGTAGATGCAATTTAATGATAGAAGATGGGAGAGAGCAGCCACCGTCGAAGACGAGAAGGCGAGCGAAACCCTAGCAGAGAGCAAAGGCCAAACGATGTCAATATATAAATTACGACAATCTACATATGTTGGCACATAAAAATTACCAACTACCTGATGTCACATTATGAGATATATATGTATATATGTTTGTACTAATGACCAATTAAAGGTGCTGTAGAGCCAATTGAGAGCAAGCCAAACATAAGGTTTTTATTAAAGAGTTCCAAGAAAGGGGCATAAAGAAAAGAAAGGGTTCTAATGATACAAGATCAAGATCATATTAGAGGGTCTTAAGCAAAAGTTAAAGAGAATGTATATTAATTGTGGAAAAGTTGTTTGGTATACTTACTGAGCTATTCGTTCGTATAGTTCTTGTGATGCAGTTTGTAGGGTCAATAAGATAAGAAGGTTGATTTAGCTAGTTATTTCAGAGTCCCATTACAAAATTAGAGATTTTATTTATTTTTAAATATGAGGTTTTAGTTAGTTACCGTTCTTCTCAAATTGCTAGCTCGGGAGGATCGTTATATTATGATATCGGAGCAAATATATTTCTAGTGATATAAATAAAATGGGACCAATAACTAAGTCAGCTTATTTTTTTTTTTTTTGGGAGATATTAGAATCATTAAATTTCTTCCTTGAAATTTTCAATAGAAGGGGAGAATTGTAATTAATACCCTACCAAGTTTGAGCTAATAGCTTATTTAGGAGAATGAGATTTAAAAAGAAAAAAGAAAAAAAAAAAAAGAGAAAAATAGATAAGGACAGATGATCTCTTTCGGATAGAATGCAAGTCATTTGTTGCTTAAAAGAAGGACATGTCATGCTTAGAGATTAGTAGGAGGTGGCATAGAAGATGACTCATAGTAATTGCACTACAAAAAAAGCCACGTATTCTAAGAAAGTCTTCTAAGCTTCCAGCCCACGTTTTACTTTGTGTGTATATATAAATATAGGCTAGGACGTTTTGGTGTTTTTGCTTCCATATCGAGAAGAAAGTACAAGGAAAGGAGAGGGACGAAAAGAGATGGAGGTGAAAAAAAAAAAGATGAATGAAATGATGAGAGAAGAAAATAGCCACAAAAGAAGAAGAAGAAGACATAATTGTTTCTATTATCTAGCAAGCAACTAGTTGATGTAAGTATACATTTTGCTGTATCATTTGAATATTATTATGTTTTGAAGCATGTTTTCAGTTTTGCTATTGTTATTTTTATCATGCTTTGAAGAGGTTTAAAGAAATTATTTTAATTTATGGTGTGAAATCTCATGTTTATCAGAACCAACCAAGATAAAGTTTAATGGGCTAAATTCTTGAGGAAAGAGTTCCAAGAAAAGGGCCAAACAGAAAAGAAATGGTTCTAATCTTACAAGATTAGATCATACTAGAAGGTCATATTTAAAAGTTAAAGAGAAAGTATATTAATTGTGGAAAAGTTATTTGGTATACTTACAGAGCTATTCGCTCATCTAGTTCTTGTGATGCAGTTTGTAGGGTCAATAAGATTAGAAGGTTGACTAAGTCAGTGATTTCAAAATCCCATGACAAAATTAGAGATTTGATTTATTTTTTAATATGAGGTTTTAGTTAGTTAATATTCTTTTCAAGCTGTTAGCTCGGAAAGGGGCGTTACACAAACCCTAGACTTCAATATTAAAAACTGATGATTGAATTTATTGCTAGGCTTAACTTCTAACCACTTCATTTTGATAATTTTGTTATCTTTTTCCTTTCTATATTTGAGAAATGAGAAGAATGTTTCAAGGATATAGTACCAATAGTAGCATAAAGTACAAAAGGAGCGATAATTAAATAAGTGAAATATGATATTTTTGAAATATTTATGATTGAAGATATAGTTCAGTAGTTATTCTATACTTACTTTCGTCATAAATTTTAAAGTTCAAATCTTCTTTTACTCATAAGTTATAAAAAAAAAAAAAAAAAAAAAAGAACAGTTTGTTGGGAGACTAAGAAACTATAAAGTAAAATCCCCCACACCTGAAGTCAAAATAAAAAAAAAATTCAAAAAAAGTCCTTATAAATTTATTATTAAAGGAGATCAACTACCATCTCTTAATCTACTCTTTCCACATGATATTTATATAATACTGAGGTTGATAGCATAATTAGACCCTCGTGGTTTATTATTTTTTGACTCATCCTTCTAGAAAGTAAACAACATCATTTAGATTTTAAAAACTTATTTTATTAATTTAATCTATCACACATTTTTTTTTTAATTTAGAGGTTGGGGATTTGAACTATACACCTTGTGTTGGAATTAGATGAAAAATTATCACTAGAATATGCTTGCAACCACAATCCATTATATATTTTGTGAGTAAAAAAAATTAAAAAGAAAAAATTACTCTAATTAGGTTAAATTTATCTTTTTTAAAATAGAATTTTTAATATTCAAATTTAAATATTTCTATGACAATTTAAATATTTTTATTCAAAATTTTCATCCAAATGTTTCTATCTAAATGCTCAAATCCGGATGGCTTCCCAAATGAAGCAATACTTCATATTTATCTAATTGAATTCACACTAAATCACACCTATAAACTACCAATTTAATATGGTCATTGGTGGAGTAGTATAGAATGTCAAGTTTGATGTAGCATATATAGAAAGTAATGATTTTATCAATAGCCAACAGAATTTATAAAGTCATAATCAAACTATCAAATTAGACGTAGTAAACCTTACACAGTTGACAGTGTCCCCTGAAAGAGACTTCGCATCTTGGATTTAGTGTCATGTTCTCCCATCCTCTTCAAGCCAATAAAAGAGGTTTGAGGTTTTGTTTTGTCTTCCTGTCACATAACCAAAAAGAGCACAAGAATTTCAGAAAATACATATTTTGTAAAAATTGAATATAATGGCACAGCTTTGAGATATATATATATATATATATATATATATTTGGAGTTTCGTATGAAATTATGATTAAATTATATATATATATATATATATCTATCTGTAATCCTAAAAAGTCATAAAATCTCTTTCCATTGCTTGAACATTTTTTTTTTTTTTTTTTTGTGTAAATAACCCATTACTTATACGATAGAAATCTCTTTCCATTGCTTGAACATTTTTTTTTTTTTTTTTTTTTTTTTTGTAAATAACCCATTACTTATACGATAGAAAACAAGACTTTATGGTTGTAGGCATAGCTTGACTATAGTTTCACATTTGACTCTAATTTAAGATGAAAAGTTCAAATCTCCTATCTCTAAGTTGAAAAAATATGACATGCTATATTACTACTATATAGAATAGTTGTAAATATTGACCGAACTAAATGGGTGGGGTTGGATTTGATTGGCTTGGTCCTAGAATCTAGCTCATGTGGACCAAGGAGGTAGATAGGCCTCCATGTGTCCATTATCAATTAATGATGCTTCTTCATCTTTTGAGTTGTTCTGTCAGATCTGTCACACAAGACCTTTGGTCTCTATCCGAACTCAATGAAAAAAATGGGATCACTTCTTATGGACTTATTAAGAATGATTCTTATATAGTTCATGGCCTATTAGAAGTAGAAGACACTCTAGTAGGATCCTCACGGACATAAAAAGATTGCAGCCAGTTTGATAATGATCAAGTGACATTACTTCTTCGGCCCAAACCAAGGAATACCTTAGATATGATGCAAAATGGATCTTGTTCTATCGTTGATCAAAGATTTCTCTATGAACAATACAAACGTTTCTGTTTGGAAATTTGGAATAGGGGATCTAGGAGACCCGTTAGACTACTTTTCTCTTACCTTTTTTCTTTTTCTTCTTCTTTTTTTTTTTGATAGGCTCTTACTTCTTTTTAATAAATCTTGTTATTATCAAATTAACCATAAACTAAATTATCTTATAATTGCATGTTTAACGATAATTGTACACTTAACTATACCTTAAGGTGTAAAGTTTGGATAATTTTAAATTTAACTACTATTAATAATAAAACAAATAAACAAAATTATTTTTTTAAGAATAAAAGTGTTAAAAAAAACACTACTCTCTGCGCGCACCTTATCTTAATAATTGAAAAAAAAAAATTTACAGATAATACACGTCTAAACAATTAATGATTGGAGAAATAATATAAAAACATGCTAGCTCTTAATCTTGTAATTAATCAAATATTATGTTTGCAATCTTGTTCTCAATCTTGAGTTTTTGACAACTGAATCAACCAGCGAAACCCCAAACCTTCAGAGTGCAAACCAAGTTAAGGGAGACACGGTCCATGTGATAAAATATATATATTTTTGGTAAAAGTGATAAAATTTACATACACATACATATACATATATAACACTTTAGAATAGAAAAAATGACAAATCAAACCAAATAATAATAATATAATAATAATGACAACAATAATAGTAATAATATTGTAACAGCAACAACAATAATAATAAGGATATTTCAGAAAGCTAAAATTAATAATAATAACAATGATGATATTGATAATAATAAGAATAAGAATCTTTCAGAAAGCTCACAAATATTTCACATTACTCCAATAAAGACAGGGTGAAAAAAAAAAAAAAAAACCAATTGCAGCAATACAATAATGCAATTACGCAAAACACAAATCAGATCTCAACATTGAATAGAAATTAGATGAAGAATGTCAATTTGTCTTTCTTCGAAAAAATCTTCAAGTAAAAAACGAGGAAAAAAAAATAACAAGAGTTCAAATATTTTAAAAAAAAATCACAAAAGAGAAAAAAAAATACTAAATATGATCAGCTTTTACCTTCAAAAATATAATTTCCTCTATAGAAATAAAATATGTATACATGTGATTCAATCTCATAAAAACATGAAAAATCGTTGGAGAAAAAAATGAAGAAAAACGGTTATTAATTAAAAGGGAAATCAAGATTGATTGGTGGGTGAAAGAATAAGAAAAAAATACAATTTAATTGAAAGATGTTTTTTTAGAATAATAAAATGGATGCAATAAGTATTGATTCAAGTTTAAAATTGAATAAATAGGTGGTTTAAGAAAATGTATGAAAAAATTAGAGGCTATTCAAATTCCTAGAATACTAATGATTCATAAAAAAGAATACTCTATTTATGGAAACTAATTATTATATAGCAGTTGACTGTATGGTTATTGATTCGAAGAAATGGATAATTAAAAGTGGAGTTCGTCATGATAGATTTTATACTAGACTAATTAGAAAAAAATATAAATAGAAAAAAAGAATCAATATGGTAATAAAATTATATACTCTACAATATCATAATAATAATAATAACAATAATCATAACTAAAAAAAAAATGAAAGTAGAGAACTATTGAGCAAACAGGAAAAAAAACAAAGACATATAAAAAAAAAAAATGAACAGGGAAACTGATCATTCTTATAAAAGAAGAACGTTATTAATCAAAACAGCAGTTTATCATAATACAATAAAACAATAATCAGCTGTAATTAAAACATATAAATAAGAGTAGTACCTGATTAATGTAATAAATGAGGGAAAAAAGTTATTTGCAGAAAAATTTTCAAGCAAAAAGAATAATAAATTAAAAAAAAAAAAAAAGAATAGGTGAAGAACAAAGACAATATCTGAAGCAACACACATTTACACACAAAACAGATCCTACATTAAAACAAATTAGAAGCATTAAATACAAAGTTACAAACCTCAATCAAACCAATCATGACACTGTAAATAACAGAATTATAACAAATAGCACAATTACAACTAAAAAATAATAATCTTGAAGCATTAAATGTGTAGGACAAAGCAGCAAAAAAAGACTAAATTCCACTACTACAAAATAGAGATTCGACGACGGTTAAAAACCGTCGTGGTAATACTTAAACGACGGTTTTCTAACCGTCGTGGAATCCACAGTCGTGGTATATATTTGGATTCCACTACGGTTCGAAAACCGTCGTGGTAGGTAACAATGAAAAAAAAAAAATTACGAATGGAGCTACCACAACGGTTGAGTAACCGTCGTGGTAGGTAACAAAAAAAAAAATTTACGAATTCCCACTAAATCAACACTTTTTTCCGGAACACATTTAAATCACAAAATCAACACTTTTTTTCGGAAATTTCTCAAATCCATGCCTTACCCAACCAATTTAATTCAATCTAAAATACAACCACAATGAACAATCACCGAAAATGTAGGGGACGGATTTTGGCCATTTCGGACGGAATATTCCCAACTCAACAATCTACAAAATCAACATTTTGGACGAAAAGTTCTCAAAATCCGTGCATTACCCAAGCAATATACATTACAACTTACCAGCTTGTCAAGCGTCGGGTATGGGCGAAGTGCGGCGAGAGAGAGAGGGAAAGCCGCGTGAGTTCCTTGGTGGACCCCGTCGGAGAATGGAGGAGGGCCGCGTGAGTGGTGGAGGAGGCCATCGGAGAGAATAGAGGGAAGAAATTGGGTGGCTTTGGGTATGGAGTTAGAGAGTGAAAAAGTGAAAAATGCTCGGAATGTAATGGGGTGAGAAAGATGATATTTTTTTGGGTTTTAATACACGCTCCAAAAATTGAATTTAATTTAAAAAATTTCAAAATTCCCGCCTTAGTACCTACCACGACGGTTTTTGGAGAAAACCGTCGTGGTAGAGTCCAAAAATTTTAAAATTTTTTTTTTGAAAAAAGACCCTTCCACAACCGTTTTTTAAAAACCGTCGTGGAAAATGCTGGCAAAAAACACGGAGCGAAACCGAGTTTTTCGAAAACCGTCGTGGAAGCCGAAGCTTCCACGACGGTTTTTAATAACCGTCGTGGAAGCTTGCAAAAAAAATCAAAATTTTTTTTTCTTTTAGCTTCCACGACGGTTTTATAACCGTCGTGGAAGAATGGGATTCCAAAACCGTCGTGGAAGCCAAAAATTATTATTATTTTTTTTTTTTGCAAGCTTCCACGACGGTTATTAAAAACCGTCGTGGAAGCATGCTCTTCCACGACGGTTTTTTTATAACCGTCGTGGAAGACGGTTTTCGGAAACTCTGTTCCGTTCCGTGTTTTGTCACATTTTCCACGACGGTTTTTTAAAAAACGGTCGTGGAAGTTCCGTCGTGGAATCCTCATTTTGTAGTAGTGTTCTCTGACCACAGAAAGAACCTGCTCGAATAATCCAGAAGAGTAAATAATGGGAAACCCTAACAATCCATTCAAATCTAACTAAAAGATAAAATATAGTTATGAAATATAATAGAAAATTATAAACATAAAAATAAATGAACAAAATTCGGCCATAAAATCGAAAAAATATTACTCAGGGGACAAAAACCAAAAAAAAAAATTACAAACATCACAAAGAAAAAGCCTTCAATATCTCCTTTAATACTCGCAATCAGCCACCTTAGTAGTATTACCACTGCAATCTACAAAAACAAATTAACAAATAACAAAAATTAAAATCAATTTATATTACATGTAAGAAGGAAAAAACTGGAAAAAATTTACTAAAATAAATAGAGCAAAAACAAAAGCATACCTTTTTGTTTCCTCTACATTTATTTTATCAATAATTAGGAAAAAATTCCCGAATAAAAATTTAGGGTTTTGATAAAACAAACACACAGAGGGGGAAGAAAAATTTGGCCTGAACAATATAAGAAGATGGGAACAAAAGGATAACCAACGAAGATAGAAAAATAAAGAAAAAAAAAACCTAGATTTTGAAGACCATAAATCCAAAAATAAGAAAATAGAGAAAGCATTAAAAAAAAAAACTTGCATTATACATATACACGGAAAAAAAAATAATAAAACTCCCCAAACGGAAAAAAAAAATTCAAAATAATTACAGAGGAGAAAAAAAGGCAAAAAAATTACCCAACAAAACACAAAACAAACCTAAACCTCCAAACAAAAATCATACAATAGCAAAAAAAACAAAAAAAATAAGACACATCGGAAACCCCCCCCCCCCCCCCCCCCCCCCACCCCCAAAAAAATGAAACCCTAAAAATCCGACAAACAAGTCATCGGAAAAAAAGGGAAAATTTAAGGAGAACACTAACATCAGATGAAGAAAGTAAAAAACATAAATAACCAACAAAAACACAAAAAAATAGCAAAACCTAGGATTTGAAAGACCAAGAATCAAAAAAAACCAAAAAAGAGAGAGAGAACAACAGAAAGAAGCAAAATGAGAAAAGAGTAAAGCATGAAAAAAGAAGCAAAAAAAAAAAAAAAAAAAGAGGACCGGCAAACACAACAACAAAATTCAAAGCTAGAGTTTCAAAACCCAAAATACATAAAATCTGAAGAGAGAGAGAGAAAGCAGCGAAGGGAGAAAAAATTAGAGAAAAATAAACAGTGAGGCAACAAACACAAAATGAAGAGAGGGGCAACGGCAATGGCAAAGAGAAAAGCAATTAGACTTTGGGGAGCAAAAAGGGTATAGAGAGAAAGAGGGAAGGAGTGGCGAGAGAAAGAGAGGAAAAGAAATGAATAGTGAGAGGCTAAACACAAAAGCAAGAGAGAGAGGGCGGCAACAATAGTAAGATAAAGGCAAGCATAGGGTTTCGAGGGCAAAATGATCAAGTCACTGTACAACCCATATCCGGCCCACACACTTAGAGGGGCAAAAATAACTGGACAATGTATATCACTATAACAAAAGTATTGTACATTATTGTACAGTACTGTAGCACTGTAGCAAAAAATATTGTACATTACTGTACAGTACTGTAACAGAAGTGACAAAAAAAAAAAAGGAAAAAAGAAAAAAATACTGTTTATTGCTGTTAAAGGAACAGGGAAAAAGGTTATATCCTTTTAGTTTATGTATAAATTGGCCCGGATAATGATTCTTGTTGACTATTTCAACGTTGGCTTCTGATTGTCAGTACAAAAACAATGTTGACCGTCAAGTGGAGTGTAATATTATCGTTTTCAGCCTAAATAAATATAGTGCACATGTATATGTTATTATCTATGTAGTACATATTACATTACATATATCCTTATTTAATAATGAACTGGGCCTTCAACCTATACATATATATACTTCCTTGCATTTTTTTTAAATTATGATATAAACTGCAGTAAGATAAAAAAAAATACTGCTTATAATATTGTAATTATTGAGTTAATTATAATCTTCACCGATTTAGTCTGTGAATATATTAATAAATTTATAACATGGCATATATAACTACTTTTAATTATTTATCTATTAAAAATTATTTAATAGAAAAACAATATCTACTAATAAAACACTACATGTTTCTATCTCATATATATATATATATATATATTCTTTTAGCAAGTACCAGAAAATGTCAAAGAAAGCGGGGTGAAAACCTAATGTTTAAGTTGATGTTGTCGTTCTCATTTTTGTTGTTGTTGTCTTTATTTTTAGCCATACAAATTTTTTTTTAAAGTTTTATTGTCATAATAATTATCATTGTTTGAAGTGTTTTTTTTTTTAATTGCCATAAACGATCATCATAGTTTTAAATCTATAAATTAAGAATATTTTCCTCTCCTTTTTCATTATGTTATATACCCAAATAAAATGAAGAAAATCTTATTACTGACAGAAAATTTTATAAATCCAAAAAAAGAAAAAAAAAGAAAAAGGCACGTCTGGAACAAGCAAACACATGTTTAATCTGCTTGCTTTTTTAGTCTCTTGCTCCTTAATATGTATTTTTTTTTTTGTCTATTTATTATTATTATTTTTTTTTTGAAATGGAATCTGTCTACTTTGATGACAAGTACTTTTTCCCTTTTCTTAATTTCTTGATGACCAACTCTTTTCTCAACAACCAAAAAGAGGGTTTATTTTGGAATTTGCTTAATGTTTTTGTAGGGGGTCTTCATTTTCATTTTTCTTTCGATTGTAGTTATTTTTTCGTAGCCTATTCATATGTACCTATACATACATACATATATATATATATATATATATTCTCTGTCATCGGCATATATATATGCTTAGCTTCTCTCTCTCACTTAATCCCTTTTATTAGAACGTTGGTTAAAAATAGGCTAAAAAAAGGAGAATTAGTCTCACTAAGCCTCCTCTATTAAAAACAAACGGGAAAAAGATCCATGATTGAAATTACCCTCTCTTTTTCCTATCTATTTTTAACAAAAACTCTAATAGAATGGGACTAATTTAAAAGTTTAAAAAACAAAGTAAGAGTTTTTAAAATTAGAAGACAATATAAAAATGACCTTAAAATTTATGGATATTGAAGACAATAATCCTTCACACAACTTGAGACTCTTGCGGCTCATTGCATACATCTTAAATCCAGCTATTGCATTTTTCAGACCCTTGAATCCACCCTAGCCCTTTGATATTTTAAAACTACATGCATACTTATCATGTACGTAATTTAAGTTGTATATATAAGGAGAATTCTATGTTCTTTCAAAGTCTTGGCAGCCCTATTTGACCAAGTTCTTTGTTTTCTATTCTTAAAATTGTGTTTCAGAAATGAGAACAAAAATCGTTCTCACTTATTCTTATAGAACAAACGGTATTTGACAAATATTTTTTAAGAACAGTTCTCAGAAAATTGAAAACAAAAAAATATATATATTTGGATAGACTTTTCTCTAAAAATATTATATGCACGCGCACACATATATATATATATATATATATATATGTATGTATGTATTTGTTCAGTTTTACCTTTGTCTATTTTTACTTCTATCATCACTCTCTCTTTTTATCCGCTCTCATTATTTTTTCTCGTCATTCTCTCACATTTGATACTTTTTTTTTATTAAAGAAAAGTTTCTATTAGCTTGCATCTTCTACTTCAATTAGTAATAGTAACTATAAGATTTTATAATAGTAATTATAAGATTTAAAAAAGAAAAACAATACAATACAAAAAAGCAATTAGAGAGAAAGAGAGAGTGATCTGGAAATGCTTAATATGTACAATAGACTAGAGCATCAACCAAATACACGTGGTACAATCTGTGCAATGGACTAAGGCATAAGCCAAATACACGTGGACTGATCTTGTACAATGCAATATGCAAATGAAGACAAGATACAAAAGGAAAAGCTGAGAATATGACCATTAAGAAAGGATATGCTACAGTGACTATAGAATAACTAGGCTATAGGCTTAGCTGCTTTGACAAAACAAACACAAAAATAAGTAGTGGAATAACAAAAAAGTACAGATTAAGATGGAAAATTATGCTATCAGAAAATGTATCTTTATTAACAAATACAAAAGTCTTAATTTGCACTAACATATGCTACATGAAGGGAAGTAAGAGATATTCCAACCCAAGAAGCTTCCAAAGCAATTGAAAGAAATTTAAGCTTGTTTCCTGCATAAAGAGTATATAGAGTAAGTAAAAGTTGTAGTCAAAATAAATAATTCGTTCCTCACTAGGACAACATGCATTTGATCAGTTGAAGCTGCATTTATTACCTTGGTATAATTTGCTTTGTCCAACTTCTTGGCTGAAAGCAAAAGAAATATATAAGTTTCAAGAGATTTTACATAATATATAAATATACAAATATATAAATTCTGTATATTTGTTGAAGTTTATATATCATCATGTAATGACAAACCCAATAAGTAACCACAAGGAGAATACTGCGTGAACGGGCGCCATTATGTAAGGCTTGAAAGCCTGTAAACAATTAATAGAATTTCTTTATCTCATATCGTTTTCCACTTACCTTTAAAGTTAGGACCAGTTGAAGAAGAGTAAACAATCTTTTTTTTTTTAATGTATTCTTTAACAATTATTTTTTCTTTTATTTTATGTCTATTTTTGTATATAAATTACTTATTATTACTTGGAAAAACCTACGAATCTTCTATCCGAATTATCATGAGTAAGTCGGTGATTATTTGGTTAGAAAAAACCATTAATTTTACCTTTAGTAATAAGTAAATAATAAACTAGACATAAATAGAAAAAAGAAAAATATTTACAGATATCTTTTGAAAAGAGTCGAGATTTACCTATTTTTATTTGAATATTTCCAAGAAGAAAAAAATACATATATTACTATAGTTAAGCTTTCAAACAAAAAACGAGTTACCTGAGACATGCAAATGGCTATCACCGTAGAGCCAATATAATTTACTAGTAGTATCCCTGTGCCAAGAAATGCAACTTTTCTAGGTCCGTATATTATCGGAAATGTTCGAATATTTATGCCTGTTGAAAATTGAACAAAGAATCTGAGTAGTCCGAAAAGAACATATCATCTTGTCAACCTAGGTCTCAAAGAGAAAATTAATGTTTAAAAATGAGAAAATAATTTTCTCATTGGTTTCTTTTTTCCTTTTTTTAGATGCTTTTTATTAGGTTGTTTTTCTTTTCTTTTTTCTTTTTTTCCTTTTTTTCGGAATTTCTAGGCTTTTCATTTAACAAAGTTTTTGCTTATTCAAAGGAAAAAAAAAAAAGTATGTTATAGTGTCGAATATTTTTTTAATTAATGACAAAGGCACAAGCTAATTAAGAAAGGTTTTGAGATTGAAAGAGTAAACGAAAGGAAAAAAATTGAAAATTTTCCATTTGGTTGATGTGTTGATATATTAAAAATACAACTTACTTGATATCGCCTTCCATGTCTGTGAGATCTTTTATGTTGTTAATAACCAGAAAAAAGAATGTCGTAAGGGTGGTGTGTGATAGAAACAGTTGAAGGACTGCACAGCAAATTGAAAAAAAAAATTAGATTTTTATGAAAAGTTGAATTATGTATACGTGTAAGCTAAAATATTATCAAAAGTTAGACTTTGAAAGTTAATCATAAAATAAAATTGCGTTGTCAAATTAACTAACAAAGAAATTCTGTTAGACTCTGAGAATTGGTGTTCATCTTCCACTGGTTTTTTTTTTTTTGACATTATTTTTTGTTAACTATTGATTATGTCAACGTTAAAAATGACACCTAGAAATCGAAGTAGTAATTAAGAAATAGAACAAAAAATAATAGTACCATTTATCAGACTCAACTACTGTTAAGTTAATGAATGGAAAATTAATAACGACATATCAAATTAACTACTATTTCATGTTCCATATGTACGTATACGTCAAGCAACCTATTAACGAAAGTTCAGATTAATCATTTGACAAATTAATTATAATTAAAGATGAAAGTTTTGATCCACTAAGTGACAGTTATTTGAAATCCATAATTATTCTAGATACTATGCCAAAAATAAATTTGGAAGACACATGGAAAATGAAAGAAGATTTTTGTTTCCGAAAAATTGTTACGCACCTCCATGAAATGGAAGTCCAAGAGAAGCTCTGGTGGCATAAAGTATGCCAACATTGTGAAGAACACCACCCACCTGCATATGTTTACATTTTACTTATTTTGATATGACATTGAAGACATGCTATATTACGTCAGATGGATTTCCCATCAAAAGAACTGTAAAATAAAATACTTTATTACTTTTGTGTCTCTTATAAGGTGTCTTGCTAATTTCTCGACCTTTTTATTTTTTTTAATGGAAAGACAGAGTAGTGTTTTCTAAATCATTTTTCAATTTTTAGAGGACTACAAAATGTGCAATGACCGAATAAAATTTATAAATTAAAACTGAATTTCAGTAAAAGACTTGAAGGATGGGAAGAAAATAATAATACCAAAGAATTGGCAATAGATGTGACAATGGAAGATCGCTTATATCTAATGGGAGGAACTGAATAGAAGGTGGCCATCAAAAGACCAAGACAATAGAGAGAAGTAGTGATGAGATCAGCATTCATCAACCGCAAAATTAATAAGCCAGAAAGTGCAGCAAATATGACCAAGAACCATGCTTGTTTTAGCGAAAGATCTCCTGATGGTATAGACAAATAAGGCTTGTTCACCCTGAAAATATAACATAAGGAAATACTAATAAGCTAAAAGGCTCTGTGTTAACTATTCAACCAAAAATAAAAATAAAACAAATAAAAGGCTTCTGCATGCATTGGCGTTGAGCAATGTGTTCTTGTGAGTCGGGCAGTACCCGCACACACAATCTTTAAAAAAAATAAAATTTCTCCTATCGTGTCCCATTTTACAAGAAAAATGCTGCACTAAATAATTAAATCTATATATAATTACCCCCTAATTCAATTAAAAAAATACACCTTTCATTTTTTTCATTTTACCCAAATTGGGTATTTTTTTAATCATTGTGAATATCAAGAACAAAAACAATAAACCAAAGGCCAAGATGTACAGCTGTATCCTTTTACTCGTAGACTAAAGAAAACTTTTAACATGGAACGCTACAAATGTTGTATTTTTATTTAGATTTGAGACAGTTTCAAGGAATATTGTCCTCTAATATAATTATGAGATGATGTTTATATATATATGTATGTATATGTATATGTATACTTGGCAATTAAGCTTACCTATCAATATCGACATCGTAAATCTGATTAATGCCATTACAATAAGCATTTGAGAGCAAAATGGCAATTAGACCAGGAAATGCTTTAGGGAGGAGAGACCATGTAAATAACTGTGGGTTCTCAGCCAACACTCTTGCAAATAAACAACTGCCCAAGAAAATCAAGAAACTCAATTATAACTATGACTCGATTGGGTTCAAAAACAAAAGGATGCTACTTATTATTCCTTCTCTAATTTCCAGTGATAGTTTACTTACATGGCCGATGCTATTACATGTTGCATTGTATAGGGCCTGGTGAATTTAAATGAAGCAGATCCAAAACGTGTAACTTTGGTAAGTACCGTCGAAGCGGAATCATCGTGTTCAGCCCGAGCACATGCCTGACACCAATTGTTTCAGTACTTGATAAGTTGAATGTGAAAAGAAAACCAATTGGACAAATTATAAAGGTAACAAAACCACAAGATCAATTATGAAAAATATGTAGAGTGGCTCCTCCAGCAAGCCCCTTAGGCCCTTTCTGGGTTTTTGTTTTGTTTTGTTTTTTTTTCTTCTTCTTCGGTGTGGATCTCTAATTTACTTCATTATGGATAAACTAATTAAAAGTCGAGTGTTAGGATTAATGCCCTAATGCGTGAGTATAAATTTGCATAAAATTTGCATTGATATCAATACTGAAAAGTAACGTGCCATGTTTTAAGTTGTAAAAACGAATAATATATATACACATATATATAGATATAGATATATACCTGGATGATATTAGGCCTATTGCTTACTCTTGCCATAGAGCCCCAAAGGCAAGATCAATCTATTGGTCGAGTGTTTTGAAGCAAAGTTGGAGGAATATTTGATTTTTTAGTTATAGGGTTAGAAGCAAGTCACCCTATAGTCATTCGAGGAGGACTTGCAACGTTGAGGAAGAATAGCTGGTGGTTTAAGAGAAGAGAAGAGATTGAGAGCTCCATGTATGTCAATTGAAAACAACCATAAAATAAAAAAAAATAAAAAATAAAAAAAGTAAAACGAGCTAAAAGAAAATGAGAGATAGGAAAATGTTTGAACAGAAGTGCTTCCTCAGCTTCGGAATTTATAGGAGCATGGTACGCATAATTTTTTTTTTTTTTTTTAGATTCAGTATTATCGCTTGTAAGCTAAGCCACCACGACAATGATATTGTGGATATTTCTATTGACTTTTACTCGTCTACTTGTCTTATTAGTTTTTCTCATATTATTATTCAATTTTTTTGCTTTTGATTAATGTGGTCGCGTGATGGCAGCTTTACTTCAAAACAAAGCATACAAAATATATATTAGTGTAATTAGTTATTCAATCCCCTCCTTTTGAATATGCTAGTTGTATAAAGTTGTATGAACACTTGTATATAACTAACAGAAGTTGAATGATTACTTGTAATAGAAATATTTTATTAGTTATTTACTGATTTTTTAATAGTTCTTTGCTGATTAAACTAAACAAAATATGGCTGATTCAACAGTTTTCTTAGCTATGATGTAACCTAAATAAACAAGAATATATCGGAGCAGGTTAACCATCGAACACATTCTTGCTCAATTTCTCAGTTACCAAACGTATTGTGCCTTGTTGACAATGTTAAACAAATTATAAATACCCCACGGAGAACAATATACAATGAACAATAAAAAAAATTTCATTGCAAATTATAAGTTGAATGAACACTTGTAGAAAAAATATTTATTAGTTATTTACTGATTAAATTACACTAAATATGACTGATTTAACTGTTTTATTATGAGACGAACTCTAAGTAAACAAAATATATCAGAGCAGGTCAACCATCGAGCACTTTCTTGCTCAATTTGTCATTTACCAAACATACAATAAAAGTAAAATCTTCTTGGCTTTTCTGTCTTGTTGACAATATCAAACAAATAATACTCCACCGAGAACAATCTACAATGAACAGTAACAAAAATTTCATTGCGAATTGACACTAACAATCAAACTCTTACATAATTGAAGCAAAAGAATAAAATCACAATAAAATCCCATAAAATCATAACAATGGGAACATGTATAGGAATATTTCCGCTCTTTGAAGTCTACTTGTTTTTTTATTTATTTTAATCATATAGTTGAATATCTTCTAAAATAGTTCCACTTGCTCTACTAGTTTTTTTAATATAGTTGAACATCTTCTAAGACAGTTCCACTTGCCCTAAAATATCTAATTTTAAACTTTTCGTTGCCGCTCCGTTGTTTTAAAAAAAGTAATAAAACTTATTATGACCGAGTATAGATTCCATTTTCAGGTGTGAAACCTAGTTTAACAGTAATTTTACATTTATCCAATAATTTTTAAGAAGTCTATTGTAAGAATTAATTTTTTAAAAATATTTTTGAGTTAACCCTCTAACATTAGTTTCTACTAGTTATGTGGTTTTTAGCTTGTGCATTGAGATTGTAATTTCTTCATTTTTTTCCTTTAAGCTTAATCTGGTATCAAAGTGGGTTAATATTAATTTTAGATGCCAGCCTAATTTGGATACATCTTGCCTTGATCTTAATTGTCTATTATCTTTATTTTAAAAATGACACTATGACAAAAACCACATTTGACGATGATATCTAAATGCATCATGAAAAGTGTTGATCCACGTGTGGAATAGATAAGAATGCTATAAAACGTCCACGGCTATTGTTGCGTGTACTTTAATGTTGACATAAAAAACTTTGGACAAATTTTATTTTTACTCCTGAATTTTGGTTTTCTTGTAATTTTGCTATCTAAATTTTGAAAATTGACATAAATGCTTCATGAGTTATGAATGCTATCATTTTGCTTTTCTTAGTGAATTAATGAATCGAATTGCTGACATGATATTTAACAACTAAAGTGTCATTTAATGAGGATAAACAAACATATTTTTGTCTCCTGAACTTTAATAATCCTGTAACTTTGTCCCTGAACTTTGAAAACTAGTATTTATACCATTCAAACTTTGTTAGCAAGATGCCACTTGAACTTTAAATCACTAGCAAAAATATCCCTTATTTCATATTTTTGCCATATAAGACTTAAAAAAACTTTATTTTTGTCCCTTAAAGTGCTTATACCTCTCGATCTTTAAACTGTTAGCAAAATCACTTATACTTTGTCCACCTAAAACCGATGTGGAACTATTATAGTAATCATTATATTTACAAAAACAATCTTAAAAATCTATTGAAATTTAAAAAATCTAAATATAATCGTTTTTTTTTTGGTTTTTGTAATGACTTCAATTTTAAAAGTATATCTTATGAATGCAAACAACACCAAAAAGGATTAAAAACAAAAAACAAAAAACAAAACAAAAAAAAACACCAAGTCAATATACCGAAGCCTAAAAATGACTAATGTATCCATAAGATTTGTTTTTAATATTGAAGTCATTACAAGAAATAATAATAATAATAATAATGGAACTTCTATTTTTAGATCCCTTAATTTTTGATAGATTTTTAAGGTTATTTTTGTAATTATAAAGATTCTAATTTAAATTAACCTTATACTAGTGCCACATCAGTTTTAAGTGGACGAAATATGAATGATTTTGCTAACAATTTAAAGGTCGAGAGGTATAAGCTAGTTTTCAATGTTTAGGGGTAAAGTTACAAATTTTCTAAAATTTAGGGACAAAAATAAAGTTTTTCCAAGCCTTATATGACCAAAATATGAAATAAGAGGTACTTTTTTTTTAACGGTTTAAAGTTCGAGGGACATTCTTTCTAATTGTTTAAAACTAAAGGGGTATAATCACCAGTTTTTAAAGTTCGGAGGGCAAAGTAACAAAAATATTGAGTTCAAAGGGCAAAAATGGAGTTTGTCCTTATTAAATTACACTTTAATTATTACTATATCAGTAATTCTATCTATTTAACTGACAAAAAAAACAAAGATGATAATATTTCATAATTCATGGAGCATTTTTATCAGTTTTCAAATTTCATAAAGTAAAATGAAATTTGTACAAAAATCTTTATAACGATGGCTCTTATAATTTGTCATTAAAAACTTATATTACGACAGCTATTATTATACTGTTTATTCTTTTCAAGTTGCTTTCATATACGTGTATTTATATATATATATATATATATATATATATATTTAAAACGAATGGAGAAAAGAAAATTGATGTTCAAGAAAATCAGCAAATCCTAATTAGATTCACACCCAATGTGTTTTTAAATTTTTGATCAATAATTCTTTAATCAAATATTATTTAAAAAAAAAAAAAAAAAAACTAGTATATCCCTATTAAGTTCACACCTGCTATCTTTCTAATTCTTCATCAAATTCTTTATTCAAAGTTTATTGAAAGAGTTGCTCAAGTTTTTACCATAATATAATTTGTCATCAAAATATATATTGCTATTTGGAAAGCTTTGCAAATGTATTTAAATACCACTTTTTTTTCTTTTTTCTTTTTTTTTCTTTTTTGACGTGCTACTTGTTTTACTCGTAATTAGCTTCATAATATATAATTGAATAAATCACATCTGTAGGCTAACAATTTAATATGGTAGTGTAGTATTCAAAGTCAATTACAATGTAACATAGAATGCATTAATTTAAAATAGTCAATGGAACTTAAAAATTGGATATCAAATAATCAAACTATATAAATGTAGTAAACCCCACAATATATCCATTACATGGTTGATACTATCCCTTGTAGAAAGAGACATCACTTTTTTTTTTTTTTTTTTTTTTTTGGGTTCTGTGGACGTGCTACTTGTTTTACTCGTTTAGCTTCATAATCTATAATTGAATAAATCACATCTATAGGCTAACAATTTAATTTGGTAGTGTAGTATTCAAAGTCAATTACAATGTGACATAGAATGCATTATTTTAGAAATAGTTAATTGAACTTATAATTGAATATCAAATAATCAAACTATATAAATGTAGTAAACCCCACAACATATCCGTTACATGGTTGATACTTATCCCTTGTAGAAAGAGACATCATTTTTTTTTTTTTTTTTTTTTGGTTAAGAGACATCGCATCTTGGACTGAGTATCAAGGTCCCCCAATCTCTTCAAGCCAAGGAAGAAAGAGTTATGCGGTTTTGTTTTATCTTCCGCGGCACATACTTAAAAAGTTCAACAAATACCTACTTTGTAAACATTGATAAAGAAACTTCAAAATTTTTTTTTTTTTTTTTTGAAGTTGGGATATTACCGAGTAGGTTATATCGCACGTGAAACTGCTTCAATTTTTCATTTTTTTGAATAAACTGTGATGATAAAAATTAATAGATATATCAAGATATCCCGACTAAATCGACATCCCTTTAGCACTCTCTTCGTTTTTCCATCCCATTAAATATTATTAGAAGAAAAGAAAATAGAAGTTACATAGAAGTTTAACAAATAAAAATAAATAAATAAACCCATAAAACAAGAACAATCATAATCACCTAGTATAGCGTCCAAAAGAAAGTCGAAAGGCAGTTTCAAAAATAAAGTCGGAACTTTTTCCTTGACCACAATTTAAATCTCATCAACTTTCTTTTATACTAGATTGAGGGACGTGCCTTGTTTTTTTTTTTTTCTAAATAAATCTGTTTTAATAATTAATTTTTTTATGATGGTATATAAACTATTTTTTTTTTCAAATAAGTCATCAAACTATAGCATATGCATATCAAGATATAGAGATGAGAAAAATGAGTTAATTATGTCACTTTAAATAAACATCAACAAATTTATATAACTATTGCCATAAAAACAAATTTATATAGCTATATTAATTTATGTGTGTACATAAATATATTAAATCAACGTATTTATAATTACATAAAATTGTGTGTGTGTGTGTGTGTATACATAGTACATGTACAAAGAGCAAGATATAAAAAAAATTATATATCTAATTACGTGCCCATATATTAAATCAACAAATTTTGTAGTTACATATGTTTCTGTGTGTATATACGTACATTTTACAAAGAGAGTGATTATATGTATGTGTGTGTACGTTTTTTCTAAAAGAAATAACAATAAGAAAAACAAATAATAATAATAATAATGAAGTCATCCATAACCCAAGTTGCTCATCATGGATATAGAAAAAGTTGTTATTAATCATTTTTATGATCACATACAATAAGTAAAATAACAATTGAAATATTAAAAAAGACAACCATAAAAGCAAACAAGCTAGCACAAATGTGTGAGGTGTAAGAGGCTAAACGAGCCATGTGGATTGAAATTAAATCATTAGATTTCAACTAAATATAAGAAAAGAATTTGAACCATTGGATCAAAAGGTTGAAGTGCAAAAACATTCAAGGCTATTCTCACTTCTATGTATACTAGTTTTGGTAAGTGCCTACGGCACTTACTTACTATTCAAACCTTCATATTAAACAACCAGTAAGTAAAGCAAGAGTAAGGGAGAAACAAAAAACATGGAGATACACAAAAACATAGATACATAAGTTAGCTCATTTTGTACTTGGTTTGTGGTGGTACAAGCCACATTGAGCCAAGACATTTTGATAGTTAAAAAATAAATAAATAAATAAATAAATAGTAAGTGGTTTGTCCTATGTTTGATCAGAAGTATGATTTGAGAACTTGCAAGCTCCTTGTCTGATGCAGTTGAAGTGGATTCACATGTGCTGATCTAGTTGGAGTATCATCAAAGATGGAATAAATAGTGAATATTGTTTTAGGTGCACCTTGTTGTTGATACTTTGTGCTTTTGATGAACACTATGAACCCTTTGTTGGTTGAGAGAGTCTTATGAGCCTTCTTGATTACCTAGCATAAAAAAAGAACGTAACAAGGATCATTAGTTTAATTGCATAAAATGGGCCTTTTAGCATGCAATACAAACAATTAAATTTCACCAAATCTAAGACCGTAAGTAGCTCAGTTTGAAGAGGATTATAAAGATATATATATATATATATAGTTACCACAAACAAACAATGTTTGACAAAAACACTGAAGAGCATCATAATTAATGAATCATGACTCCAGTTTTGAACAAAAAGACTTGAAGTTTGATTGTGATATTGGGTACAACTGGTAGAGATTTCTTCCTATTGGATGAGAAGAAAACCACATGTCTGACAATGATACTCCAACAAGCTATGATCAGAACAAGAATAATCATTTCCTTTTCATTCAATGTACCACTCATGCCAAAGAGGATAACAAGCGCATCATTTTCATCAAAGTTACAAACACAGACAAGGACATTCTTACGATTCACTGTCTCTGTAAAATAAGTTTTTATAGCAAAAAGAAAATCCTTAGTTTCATAAATCAATCTACAAAAACCAAGGCCTAGCCGTGATTAAAAAAAAAAAAAGGTACTAAATTATCACAATTTACAAACAATAGAATTATACGCAAACACAAACCCATGTGAATTTATACAGTTTTCCTACCCTCCCACAATGTGATGTGCTTCCAATGCCAACAAAAAGTCATCCATCCAATGGTATCTAATTCAAAAAAACCGCCAAATAAAATATGAGGCAAAGACAGCATTGTGACAACGAAACAACACCCCAAAGACACCAAAAACACTAACTTAAATTCAAAAAAGTTGTTATAGGCTTCGTCAGTCACAGTTTTCCATTGTCCATAAGCATTACTTTTCACATCTTGCAACATTCTATCTAAAATAGAAGAAGAAGAAGAGAGAAAGAAAGAAAGAAAAAAACCAAAGAAACTTATCAAAATTTATCTACTACATCTCAAAAAGTGAGTGAAAATGCCAAGTGAAACATAAAATGGCACGTGTGCAATTGTATTGGCTCTGTCTGAGTTGAAAATGCAAACTACTAACTTAAATTAAAAAAAGTTGTTATAGGTTCTGTCAATCACAGTTTTCCATTGTCCATAACCATTCCTTTTCACATCTTGCAACATTCTATCTAAAATAGAGAAGAAAAAAGAAGAGAGAGAGAGAGAGAAAAAAATCAAAGAAACTTATCAAAATTTATCTACAACGTCTGAAAAAGTGAGTTGAAAATGCAAAGTGAAACATAAAAATGGCACATGTGTGCAATTGTATTAGGCTCTGTCAATGTGATGTGCTTCCAATGCCAATAAAAAGTCACCCATCCGATGGTATTTAACATCCAAAAAACCGCCAAATAAAATGTGTGGCAAGGACAGCATTGTGACAACGTAACAACACCCCAAAGACACCAAAATACTAACTTAAATTCGAAGAAGTTGTTATAGGCTCTGTCAATCACAATTTTCCATTGTCCATATCCATTCCTTTTCACATCTTGCAACATTCTATCTAGAATAGAAGAGAAGAAGAAGAAGAAGAAGGAGAGAGAGAGAGAGAAAGAATAAATGAAAGAAACTTATCCAAATTTATCTACTACATCTGAAAAAGTGAGTTGAAAATGCAAAGTGAAACATAAAAATGGCACATGTGTGCAATTGTATTCATTAGTTCGAAACTTACCCATTTTCAACAACAACAAAAAAATCTCTCACCAGTCACCGAACCAAAATTTCAGTTACAAGAAACCGTAACTGGAATACATAACTGGCGTTTATTTCTTCAAGTGGAAAAAAATAAATTAATTAATCAAATAATTAAACACAGGTAACAAATTTGCATCTATAATTGAACCGAAAACTTCACAAAATCAAATCTAAAGCACATTAACTTAAAATTTTAATCCTCCTTGAATTCATATTTATTATCAGGTGTTTTACAAACTAAATAAGACGGTATGAATACAGAATCCTGCAATCATGTTACTAAAAACCACTTGATTCATTTGTTTCCCATATTTTTCCATCAAACAAACAGAACAGAGCATCATTCAAACTCATCGACCTTGAGTGTTTAGATCGTGCTAACCACACAGTTTCTCACTCGGGGGTTTGTTTAATTTTTATTTTTAAATAATAAAATCAGCCAAAATGAGCAAACCCAGATCAAATTTCTCGACCAAATTTAAGAATTCCGCAGATTAGTTAACGACTAAAAAAAACAAGGGATAATAGGAAGAAAAAGACCCATAAATTCTTACCACTAATCCACGCTGCTGGTAATCTTCTTCTTTCCATTGAATTAGCGAATGAAATAGAGAGGAATGAAGGGGATCAAATAAAGAAAGAGGAAGGGGTAAAGGGCCAAAATTAGAGATTTGAAATGGAAGAGAACTGAAATTAGAAATTGGAATTGGAAATAGAATTACCTGACTTGTTCGATTTCTTCTTTCTGGGGTTGGGTTCAATTGGGTTTGATTTGCTTGCTTCGTAAGAAAAGAAGGACGGACGGGATTTGGGGTTTGATGGGTTGGAAAAAGAAACGAAGAGGTTAGAGAGAAAGAGAAGCAAACAAGAGGTTGGAACGAAAAAGAACACACAGGTTGAAACGAAGAGGAAATGTTTTAATAAGGTAGTCCCATACAAAATAAGAGCGACTCCTGTATTGAAAATTCAGAGAGAACTTCTCAGAGTTTTGAGTCTCATATAGCAAGCAACCCGAAATCAACGCGACCGAAACTCTCGGGATCCATGTGAGACCAAAGGCAAAGCATATGCAGATCTTGTTCAATAAATCATGTCACAGGAAACATATAAATCAAGTGCAAACCGAGACAATCTTGATCTCGAAGAAGCTATTTTGGCACAAGTCCCCTTACCAAAAACCTGGATTGTTGTCAGCTTGGCATAAAGAAGATCTCAAGGGAGAGAAGAAAGCAACATTAAATTAATCTTGCATAGAAAAAACACGCGAGGCAAAATGAAATAAATAATCACCAACATATCTATTATGATGATGTTGGCAGATCTTTATCAATCTCAAAGCAGAGTAAAGTATACAAAAACTTGGGATAAAGCAAAAGTAATAACAAATACTTCATCACAGTCATCTTGATGACTCTCAAACAATGAAACAGATTTAGACCATTAAGACTGCAAATCACAAAGGCTTTTACCTGAACCAAGAAAGGTACCATTTATAGCTACTATGTCCACAATCTCAAATGGTGCACTCTGAAGATCAGCAACCAAACATTAAATCATGAAAAACGACAAAGCCACAAAACAAGTATCTAAAATCTTCGTCACCTTTATTGTACTAAATGAAGACCTGGCCAGCACATTCACATACGCTTAGATCATCAAAAAAAAAAAATCTAGAGGAAAATAAAATATAACGTCCTTTTCCATCAAAGTTAAGTTTAGCTAAGAAACTTATGCTTTAAAAACCCATATAATGTAAATATACTGAAGAACGCCATTGACCTTAGGAGTAAATAAGATAACAATAATTATGCTCATAAATCACATCTCTTCAATTTCGTTTATTTTTCAGTTTTGCATTTCTCTCAGGAAGAGGGAAACATGGATCGTTGATAAAGAGATACATCTTTCCGTCTATCCAAATTAAGTTTCATGTAAAAACTGAATAGACAAATGTTTATCTGATGACTGAAGATCCAATTGCACAAATAAGCTCTAAGTTTCTTGAAAACGGGCACTCCTCTTAACCTTATGTACGATATGAAATCACTTTATAACAGATATATGAAATGAAAGGAGGAAGAACCATTTATAACATAAAGGGAAAAGGAGAAGGAGGAGGAACGGTCAGATGTAGAATAACCAACCATTTGGGTGACGAAAATCTTTAATCCGTGAACTGAAATATAGAAGTTTCTAGCGACCCATTGAACATCTAAAACCGTGTAAACATGCAAGTTAAGAGAAAAATTCAGGATTCTTTTAGCATGAATTTAAAAGTTCAAATCAAAACATTAAATGCACGTAAGAGCAAGTGATTCAGAGACAAATTTACATGAATGTTAACCACCACTCAAATCAAAGTGAAAAATAAATAAATAAATAAAAATAAATTCTACTTCAACGTTCCATAAAAACAATCAACTCTTTTTTCCAGTACTTTAGACCCAAAATGTTCGACAGCAGGCATTGGACATGAAAATTCACAAAATACACACAACATTTCTTAGCTCCGCTAATTTACTCAGCAAAGAGAAAGAGACAGAGAGAGAAACCTCATTGCAATACTCCATGAGAAAAAATACGCTAGCTTGGTCTTCAAATCTTGGGAGAGAAACTTCTTGTCCTTGGCTAACTAAAGTGAGAACTAAATTCCCACCCAAAATGAAAATGTCAACAAACAGATTAGAGAAGAGAGCCTTTGCTATTTGGGGCTAAGAGAGAGAGAGGTTAAGTAATGGAAGCTTTATGCACAGCGAGAACAAAAAAAAAAAACACACAAAGTTTTTGAAAGTTTTTGATAGAAGAAAAACGTATTTTCTCTCATATAGAATAAGACCAGAAATACATCATTATATAGGAGAGATCCTACCTAGCAGATCCCTACTAATCAGCAACTGATTAATGAAATATCAGCCAGCTAATTAGCAAGATATCAGCAACTAATTGACAGCTAATGAAGTGCTAAAAATCTGTTCCTAAACTTTAGGAACAAATCCTGACAAATAAAATAAACACAATAAATGACAATGCAATAAATGACAATCCCTAAGTTCCGACACTCCCCCTCAAGTTGGAGAGTAGATGTCAATCAATCCCAACTTACTACAAGATTCTCGAATACAGGTTTTAAACAACCCTTTGTGAGAATATCCGCTGTTTGCTGTGTTGTTGGAATGAAAGGCATGCATATGATTCCTGTCTCGAGCTTCTCCTTTATGAAATGGCGATCTATTTCCACATGTTTAGTTCTATCATGTTGCACAGGATTTTGGGCGATGCTTATTGCTGCCTTATTATCACAATACAGCTTCATTGGTAGATTCATCGGCTTCTTCAGTTCTTCTAGGACCCTTGCAGCCATAATAGCTCACAAATTCCATTGGCCATAGCTCTGAATTCTGCCTCTGCACTGCTTCGAGCCACCACCGTTTGCTTCTTACTTCTCCAAGTAACAAGGTTACCCCACACATAGGTACAATACCTTGTGTTTATCTTCGGTCGGTGTGACAGAACCTGCCCAGTCAGCGTCCGTGAAGGCTTCAACATCTCGCTGCAGAGTTTTTTGAAAGAATAACCCCTTTCCTGGACAGCCCTTTAGGTACCTTAGTATTCGGTATGTAGCCTCTAGGTGCTCCTTTTTCGGCGAGTGCAATGAACTGGCTTACGAGACTACTACAAAAGCTATATCTGGACGTGTGTGTGGGACAAATAAATTAATTTTCCCACTAAGTTTTGGTACCTTGTTGTATCGACTGACTCACTCCCTTTTTTCTTCTCTGAACTTCACATTGGGATCTATTGGGGTATCCACCGGTCTACATCCACTCATCACAGTCTCCTTAAGGAGATCTAGGATATACTTCCGCTGATTCACCATAATCCCCTTCTTTGATCTCGCAACTTCCATGCCAAGGAAGTATTTAAGAGCCCCCAGGTCTTGATCTCAAATTCATTGGCCAAACTCGTCTTCAAACAGTTCATCTCAGTTACATCATCACCTGTTAAGATGATATCATCTACGTAGACTAATAAGACCGCCATCTTTCCACCTTTTGAATGCTTCACGAACATAGTGTGGTCGGTTTGAGTCTGACGGTGGCCTTGATTCTTCACCGATCGAGTAAATTTCTCAAACCATGCTCTAGGTGATTGTTTGAGACCATAGAGAGATTTTTTCAACCGACATACTTTCGATCCAAACCTTTCTTGAAAACCTGGTGGAGGATCCATATAGACTTCTTCTGCCAAGTCTCCATTGAGGAAGGCGTTCTTCACATCAAGTTGTTGAAGATGCCAGTCAAGGTTAGCAGCAATGGATAATAGGACCCTCACAGTGTTTAATTTAGCTACTGGGGCAAACGTCTCTGTATAATCGATACCATACGTTGTGTGAATCCTTTGGCCACCAATCGAGCTTTGTACCTTTCGAGACTTCCATCTGACTTGTATTTCACGGTGAACACCCATTTACACCCAACAGTTCTCTTTCCCTCGGCAGCTCCACCAAATCCCAAGTCCTATTCTTCTCAAGTGCCCGCCGCATCTCCTCAAGAACAGCCTCCTTCCACTCCGGAACCTGTAAAGCTTCCTGCAGAGTCTTTGGAATCTCCACAAGGGAAAAGATGAGTGGTGAAAGCAGAAAAAGATGGTGACAATTTTTGTGTGATACAAAGTTTGACATGGGATAAAGGGTACAAGACCTAACTCCTTACGAATGGCAATAGGGAGATGGTTTCTTGGGATGGATTTTCTGAAGGAAGACTTAACTGAGAATTACCTAGTGGAGGAGATTGTGGATTGGACGATTGGCCTTGAGAGAACTTTCAGACTCTTCCTTTTGATTTGTATGTCGTCTCAAGTAAGTTAATCCAAAAATTTTTTCCAGATTGCACCTCCTCTCCTTTCAGTAGGATCCTGATTTGTGGTGGCATTATAGGTGGACTAGAGATATTTTCAGCATTTAACTCACCTAAATCCGGATTTTGGTGGTTGGAAGCAAATTATTTGAAATGTGTGGATCTTGTGATTGAGGTAAATCCGATTTTCCAAGTTGTAAAAATTCTGGGAATATCAGATTTTCTCCCAACTGAGGATCTTGTTTTTTCAAAAAATTTGAATTGTTTGAAGATTGAATTTGAAAGAATTCATTTGAATCCGAATCCTCATTTAAATCCGAATCTTCATTTTGCTTCTCCCCCTGAAGATGAGATTGGAAAAAAGGTTGCGTTTCAAAAAATGTGACATCCATGGTGATAAAGGTTT
Source organism: Ficus erecta (assembly GCA_008635985.1). Lineage (NCBI taxonomy): Eukaryota > Viridiplantae > Streptophyta > Magnoliopsida > Rosales > Moraceae > Ficus > Ficus erecta. The sequence goes on along the minus strand of BKCH01000007.1, from coordinate 527,650 downwards.
TTCGTGTAAGTGGATCAAAACACTTGTAACCTTTTTTTGTCGGAGAATAACCTAAAAAAACACTTTTTATTGCCCTAGGATCTAACTACCACGATTTTTGTTATTGTTATGAACAAAAGCTTTACATCCAAAGATCTTGAGTGGTAAGTCATTTGAAATCCTCAACTGGGGAATAGCTTTCGAAAAACATTTAACGGGGTTTGAAAAGTGAGGATTTTTTGATGGCATTCTATTAATGAGATAGGTAGCCGTAAGAACTGCATCCCCCCAAAGGTACTTCGGAACATTATTTGTAAATAACAATGCCCTTGATACCTCTAGGAGGTGTTTATTCTTCCACTCAGCTATCCCATTTTGTTGGGGAGTGTCAATGCAAGAACTTTGGTGAAAAATTCCTTTTTCTAAAAGAAGGTCCCCAAGATGTTATTAAAAAATTCTTTCCCGTTATCGCTTCGAAAGATTTGAATTTTTTCAAAAAATTGTGTTTGTACCATGGTGTAAAAAGTTTTGAAAACATGTTCTACCTCAGATTTTTCCTTTAACAAATAGACCCAACTAACTCTGGTATGGTCATCGATGAAAGTAACAAACCATTTTTTTCCGGAAAGAGTTGGAATCCTCGAAGGTCCCGACACATCACTGTGAATCATAGAGAATGGTTTTGTGGGCTTATATGGACGAGGAGGATAAAAAGCACGTTTATGTAGTCAAGACACAAATCTCACATTGGAATGAAGATGGATCTTTATTGAAAAATAGCTTAGGAAATAAGTGTGTTTCAAATACTGAAAACTAGGATGTCCTAACCCATAATGCCACAACATAATCTGTTGGCTACAATTATTAGATAAGGTATTAGAAAACAAACTTTGAACTAGATTACTAGAACGACATCCATCCTCAAAAACGTAGAGTCCTCCAATTGCTCTAGCACTGCCAATCGTCCTCCCCGAGACTAGTTCCTAAAACTCAAAATGGGATGGAAAAAAATTAACACAACAGTGAAGGTCAAAAGTAATTTGCTAATTGACAAAAGATTACAGGATAAATTTGGAACATGGAGAACATTATGCAGGGTTAAAAAGGAGAAATTTTGATGGAGCCTATCCCGGCAATGACTGAAAAAGAGCCATTGGCAACTTTGATTTTCCTATTCCCTGCACATGGATGATATGATGAAAACAATTGGGAACAACTGGTCATATGATCAGTGGCTCCTGAATCTATGATCCAGGACTGCCGTGAATTGGGTTCAAAACTAGAAAGGGCTAGAACAGGGAATTTACCTTGATGGGCTAATGAGCAAGAAGGGTTAATATTAAATTGTGGAGATTTAAAGAACTGGTACAGGTGCTCAAGTTGTTCCTTTGTAAAAGGTGGCGTTTCTGAGTTGACAACTTGCTCTTGAGAATCATCGGACTGAGATTTGAAGGCACGGCCATCAGGTTTCTTCTTCAAGTGGGCTGGCTTCCCATGGATTTCCAGCATGTCTCGCGAGTATGCCATGGTTTTCTGCAATGATCACACCATGGCTTCTTGCGTTGCTCACTATTACCTTCAAAACCACGAGAAACAAGGGCAGACATCTCGGGTTCGGGAAGGCCGGTTGGTTGTGAGTTTGCCATCATGATCTTCTTTCTGCATTCCTCCTGCCTGACCTCAGAAAAACTTCTCGAATAGAAGGAAGCGGTTTTCAGCCTAGAATCCTTCCTTTTACCTCATCCAAGTTCCTGTTTACTCCTGCAAGAAACATGTAAACTCTGTCATTTTCTTCACGCTTTTGGAACCTCGCGCAATCGTTTGGATTTTCCCAAACATCGTCATAACACTGATCCAGCTCCTGCCACATGGTAAGCATCTCATTGTAATAGATGGTAACGTCACGATCGCCCTGTTTGGAATTCCACAGTTTTGACTTCAATTCGAATATCTGGGAGGAATTCTCCAAGTCTGAATATGTCTCACGAACCGAATCCCACACATCCTTTGCCGTTGGAAGAAACAAGTTGGGTTTTGCAATTGACGCCTCCATCGAGTTGAGAAGCCAAGCCATGACCAAAGAGTTCTCGGAACGCCAAGTAAGGAAACCCGGATCGTTGGCTGCTGGTTTCTTAATCTCTCCCGTCAAATAGCCTAATTTCCCACGGCCATCAATGGCTAGTTTGACAGATTGGGACCACTCCAAATAATTTGTTCCATTCAATCTATGAATGGTGATCTGAAGTGAAGCATTCCAGACATTTGATCAACACCGCTAGTTGTTGCCGCCTGTCTACCACTCTGGAAGATCGTGATGCACCCCGGACGTTTGGTCAACACCACCAGTAGCTGCCGCTGGTCTACCACTCTCGGAAGATCTACCAGAAACAATATCAGAGAACGAAGGATCGGTAGTGCCAGTCATCGCCGTCTTGGATCCATTGCGTTGTGTCATGGCTCTGATACCATGAAGTTTTTTATTGAAGAAAAACGTATTTTCTCTCATATAGAATAAGATCAGAAATACATCATTATATAGGAGAGATCCTACCAAGCAGATCCCTACTAATCAGCCAACTGATTAATGAAATATCAGCCAGCTAATTAGCAAGATATCAGCAACTAATTGACAGCTAATGAAGTGCTAAAAATCTGTTCCTAAACTTTAGGAACAAATCCTGACAAATAAAATAAAACACAATAAATGACAATCCCTAAGATTCCGACAGTTTTTTATACACACTGTCAAAATATGAAGAAAAGAATCTCCAACTGTAAGAAGTTTGGGTTTTAAAAAACTATGAAATAATAAATATTACTAGTATTGGGAAGTGCCTACGGCACTTATGTGCTTTAGGTTTTACTATCTTTTAAGCTGCAAAAAGAAAATTGAAAGCAATATTCTTGAGTAGTAACAAATTTTCAAAAAACAATATTGAATATCAGAACCTAAGTTAGCAAGATGATATCAAGAATAAATGGCATAACAAAGGAACTTGGCAACTACAAAAAAAGTAGATGTACTTTATCTAAAACATAAGCGTGAAGCAAGCTACAAATATTGCTCATAATTGACATTCACATGCTTAGATCCTCCAAAAATCTGAATAGAAGAAGAAAGACAGTTTAGCCTAGAAACTTGTACTTCAAAAGAATTTAACGTAAACAAGAATATTGAGCAAACAAGGCTCAAACAGTTTCAATCCAAACTCCTAACATTAAAAATATTGAGCTCAATGCTTATGACTTAGGAACCAACTGATATTGTTTGCAATCCGAAATCTCCAAAACCAAATATACAAATGTCTATCTGATGACTGAAGATCCAGATGCACTAATGCACTCGAAGGAACCCAAAATCATGCACTCCACTTAATCTAGGTATAAAATGGAATCACTTTATACAGGAAAGGGACTGAAAGGCTTTCAAAAATTAGACAGGCAACAAAAATATTTGATTGGAAAACTGAATATGGAAATTTCCAGTGGCCTGCGGTACATCTAAACCCCCAGAAACCTGCAAAAGTTCAAATAGACCTTTAACATATATAGCAAGCAGAAAGCTCCACAATGTTATACCCATCATCTTTCTCCATTTGACAATGCTTTCCTCACCCTTTTGATCATATATTCAGCAGCTTGATCAAAGGCTCCTCCTCGATGACTATTGGTCAAAATACTCATGATCATCTTTAATACCATATGGCAAAGGATGTCAATCAGATAGTTGATATCAGTAGTAAAACTTAGAATAAGGATCTCATGAAGATAGCAGAGGCGTTACTGGCTTGAATCATTATTCAAAATAATAAAGAAAATTATGATCAACATTTCAAGCAGCATTGCTTTATAATTAGCTACTCAGACACATATGAAACAACAAGATAATTTTGTTTAACAGATTTAATGAATTAGAAACTTTATCACTGAATCAGGACCTTTATTCACCGATGGGCATATTGTGGATACGATGCAGTGATCTGAAAAGTTGGTTAAGCCGACAAAAGAATCATATTGTTAATAAAAATAACCATAAACTGGAGTCTAACTAACTTGAGCACGTCAACAAGTTAATAAAGGAACAAGCTTGGTAACAAATGCTAGGCAACTGAGATTCATTTTATAAAAGGCACGGTATTTTCTTTTTTAGGGAGAGGGAGAGAGTTAAAATACAGAGTGTTACCATGTTTGTGAGATGCTTTTTCCTTTTCCACAAGGTCAAATAAATATTCAGTGTCAATGATATAGCCACAATTGTGCAGGCAAAGCTGAAGTGACAATGCATAATGCTTAAAGTAATATAATAGGACTCCTAATATATACCTTTGATGTAATGAACTCAGAGAAGTACGGAGGAAATGGCGTGTCAACAAGCACCAATCCATAAAGTGCTGCATAAATTACCAGCATAGGAATGCTGAGGATAAATAACAAATATCTTTATATACAATTATATGAGAAAAATTGGAGAGGAACAGACAATATGTTTTGATGGTGAATCATTAAAATTGGAATGTGCCAAGATAGTATGATAGTACCTGTAAACTATATTTTTCCAACATAACAATTTAATGCAACTAAAACTAACATATAGCATGAATAGGAAGTATATATAAACATGTAAGATGCAAGATAAGAAATTCTAAAAATCTTTGTCTTCGATATAGATTTTCTAGTTCCTATTTATTCTAGCAAAACAAAGAAAATTTGATTTAACTATATACATGTTATCCCAAAAAATTACATAAAGAAGATTAGTATGTTTGGTTAAATGTAAATCTAGACAATGCAAGAAGCAACACTTGAACTTTAAGTTGGTTTTTTAACTGGTCTGAAAAATGTGCACTACTCAATATAATGCCTTTAAAGGAGAATTCTTTTTCTTGTAGGGAAAGAAGTACTACTTCTTGCGTCCAAGTTGCAGCCCGCTGTGTAACGTCGTTTAGTTCATATATATTGGACATTTATGTAAATATATAGTCATTTGAATTGAGTAATGATAATTCACAAACAAGATCATAAAAGAACTTAGCACCATTATTTGTTTGATTTCGTAAACAAGATTTTATGGATAAATGAACCTTTAGCAAACTGAAAGGAAAAAACCAATTCAGGCCTCCAAGTTTTATGGAGAAACTTGCAATTGGTCAAATTTCGAGCTTTATATAATGTTCTTCTTAAAAGACTTCTTTTTTAACGATTTATGTTCTCGAACTTTAAATATTGCCCATTATATTGAAAGGTAGTCAATGGTCAACAGCATGAAAAGTAGCAAAAAGAAGACAACTTCGATTGCTTCTCACTTTTTATATAGTGTTCAGTATGAATATTTCTCGACTCTCTCCATTAAGATTGAAATAAATAAATAATAAATAAAAAAAATAATAAAAAAACCCAGAGGAATCCAAACTACAGAGCAAATTGATCATCAGCATGTGAAACAAATTAGATGAATCACTTAATAAAACACAGTTTTAAGTGGGGGGAAAAAAATTGGAACCCATGCATTTAAGGAAATAATTCCCTAACAGAAGAAAACACGATCTCGCAGAGAGAAACTTATGGTCTTGGATTGATCCAAACCAAAATAAATGTGCAAAACTAACTTCAAACCAAACCAAATTCAAAGTGCATGAAAAAAAAAAAAAAAAAAAAAAGACAAAACTCAAATTCAAATTCAAATCAAGAATCAAAACTCAATTGAAAACCAGAACTAAATTCCCTATATTAAAACTCAAGAATCAACCAAACCCACCAAACCAGAAAAACCAAATACCATAGCCAAAGAAAACAACCAAAGAAACCAAATTCCAAGAACAATCTAAAATAAATGAAAAACAAAAAAAAAAAGAAAAAGAAAAACTTTTAAGAACTCTGAATCTTGTTTTGGTACAAGAAAGAAAAGATACCTATTGGAGAGTGAGAGAGAGAGAGAGAGAGAGAGAGAGAGAGAAAGCAGAGACGGACAAACCTTCTTGTGCGAGGGAAGAAACTTATTTATCTTTGATTACCGGAAGAGAGAACAAAATTCCAAACCCAAAGGTAAACAATATATGTCGACCTGAGAGAGAGAGAGAGAGAGAGAGAGGGGAGTGAACTGTGAATGTGAAAGGAGGTTTTGGCCTGTGAAACAAAACAATAGAGAAGAAAGGACAAATATAAATATATATATAATATATATATATCTCCTCCCTCTATTTAAAAAAACTAATGTGAGCTCTCTGCCTCCTTCCACGTGTCGCTCTCTTGGCCATTTTTTCTTGCCTTTCGCTGTTTCCTTTCTTCTTCCATGCTCTCTCTCTCTCTCTCTCTTCATTCTTGCTCTCTGCCCTTTTCTCTCTCTTCTCTTTCGCTGCTTTTTTATTTTTCCCCCCTTTCCTGCTATCTTGCTGATTAGAGCTCCATTGACTCAGGGCTCGGCTGGGCTCCAAAAATCAGGCGAGATTTGGATCGGATTTTGCGGTTCCGGTGAGATTAGGGCTGACTGGGGTGTGATTGGGACTAGGTTAGTTCTTCAGAAGTTGTGGGTTTTCTTTTTTTCTTTTTTTTTTTCAACCCATCATTTTTTAAAAAAATTTTAAGCCCTGGATTTTTAATCTTTCGTCTTCTGGCCAAACACAAGCAAAACAGAGACAATGGTCGAAAACAGGAAGGAGAGAGCAGGGTTAGACAGAGGCAAACTAAAGGAGCTCATAGGGGAATGATTGCAAGAAGATTTGAAGCGCCGAAGAGATTATTTGGAGGAGGTTAGCCTTTCAAAAAGTTATATTTGGTTATCGGAAAGGATTAGGAGGTGTTTGGTGTGTAAGTTTGAATTAAGAGGATGTTTGGTGTGTAAGTTTAAGTTAAGATTTTAAGTTTAAATAGTAAATTTTTTGAATTTTTAAAAAAGATAAACAATTTTTTGAAAAAAAAATAAAAAATATGATAAAAAAATATAATTTACTTTAAACTAAACTCATGCCAAATAAGTCCATAATTTCAAGAACCAGTTGGTCAACATAAAAGCAGTTCTAATGTCACTGATCATTAACTACGGAAAATGTGGGACTCGTGTTTGATTTTTATTTGTGCAATTTTTTTTTACGTAAAATCCCTATTTGTACGCCTTTGAAATTCTGTAAATTTAAATCAAATTGAAGATTATATATCTTGTTTTTTATGAGTTCAGAATTAACTAATTTCATGTGTTGTATCCAATAATAGGCTTGATTTTTAAATTCATTGTTTTTACAGCAATTTAGTGCTGTTGCTTGCTTTTGACCTCTTCTGTTATGTTTTACTAGAACTGTGATAGGTACTACTTATGATTTGAATTTAATTACTAGGTTAAAGTAGATTTGTTTCAATATGATGTTTTAGGACCCGTTTGGCATTAACACTCAATTCAAACTAAACTGTACTTTTTTCATCATGTTTTTTATCTTTTCTGAAAAAGTTTTTTATCTTTTCTGAAAAAGTCAATAAAAATTACTATTGAAACTTAAAAATCTCAACTCAACTCAAACTCAATTTATACACCAAACACCCCCCCTTAGCAGTAGCAACTTCTACATTTAAGACATATACTATGTAAATTTCTTGATACACTTTAAATATGTGTATCTTAATTTTAAATCTTGAATGAAACATATAAAAGAGACCCCACCAAGATGTCCACATGTGTGTAATTTTAGCAAAATCAATCATGATGCCATTAAATTATATTATTTTGATTTAGCATCTATGTAAACGAGAGATCAAAACTGTTGAAATAGTTTTCGCTCCATTTTCCTTAAATCCTGTTTTTGTTTCTTTCAGGTAAAAGTTATCGTTGTCTTTTTGTGTCGAGTACTTTGTCTTTTAATTGTCGAAGATAAAAAAGAGACAAAAGGAGTCAGATGAGTACTTTGAGCGTAAAGATCTTTTCCAATGACATGTTCACGAGTGTCAACAAAATAAGGACAATGTGATGCTTATCAAATTAATAAATGTCTTATAGAAACGAAGCATTGCCTCGTTTACTTCTAAAATTAATGCAACTGTTATACATGAATGTGATTCTTCAAAACTATTGTCGATGATATTACGTTGTCAAACCTTTTATCGTATGTCTACCACTACACAGAATAATAATCTTTTATAACATGTCATCAGAGCGTTTTTCAAAATTTGTTACCAAAAACAGCGGGAGACACACGTTCATTGTAGGGAAAAAAACATGCCCGCCCAAGATTATAGGGATTCAAAAAAAAAAAAAAACTGCATCCATCTCCCTTGTTCTTACCATCCACTTTCCTTTTCTCTCAATGTTCCCAATCCATACTAAACCACAGGCATTTAATAATCCCAACCCCAAATTATCGACTCCCTCGTGCCAAGTTCCAGTCCACGACCTCATCTGAGTAAATTTATTCTCCATCTTCATATATAATTTTGATCTTTTCTCTCAACTTCACTATTAACACAGTTTTGTAATTGAAACTTTAAAAGTTCATAATTTTGTACGGACAAATTTAAATAAAATAATTTTTTTTATAAATTGGATAGAATTTCTAGTCTGATAGCTCCTAACCAAGTCCCCATTCTATCCTATTAATAAACCCTTATTTATTATTAAATTTAGAGTCAAAACAAAGAAATTTGCATCTTCGGAGTTCAAAATAGTCAATATAGTCAACAGATCTCTTATTTTAAAAAATAAAAAGGAGGAAGAAGAAGATATTTAATTGATCTTAATACTTTCTTCATTATTTATCTTTTTCCTATAATGTTTGAGCTATGCATACCAGGTGAGTCATAAAACAATTATATCGTTACTAAAAAGACATAAAAATCTCTTTCCATTACTTCTAAAACTTTTAATAAAACAATCCATTACTTGTACGATAAATTACAAGACATGCTATTATTATTAATAGTTGAGTTGAAAATATGAACTGGACTAAATGGGTGGGGCTGGATTTGATTGGCTTGGTGTTTAAAATCTAGGTCACGTTGGATCAGGTTTTCAGGTCCTTTACCCGCTCTGTGTAGTCTTTTTTATTTAAATTTTTAAGTACATTTAGAAATGATAATTTTTCATGCAAGTCTTGCCAAGCTAAAGGACCAGATGAGCCTCCACATATCCCGTCATCTTGGTCTAACCTGCATGACCCACTTCCTTATATAAGCTAGATCGGCTGACTCGCGTCTCTATTGAGTCGGGCCGCCTGGTCCATACATAATTATAGCTTTATAATTACAATTTAATTTTTATCTTTTTTCCATCAATTTCGTTATTAACACAATTTTGTAATTCAAATTTTAAAAGTTATAATTTAACATAAATAAGTCTAAATAAGATGAATTTTAAAAAAAAAATTGCCTAAAATTTAAGATAAATGAAATGAGCTCCATATTTTTTTTTTCTGAACATATTTAAATTTTTGTATTTTTTAATTTCAGTAATTCAAACACCTTAATACATAATCAATTCAAACCTAATTATATAATCTAAACCCTAGCACGAAACGAATTTAGTTCACAATAATATTTTGGGTACTATCTTCACTCAGACCCATTGTTTACAAAAGAAGTAATGATGATGAGATTTCTGACACGGTTATTATTAAAGGATAATTAATGAATGGTCATGTCCAATCCAGGTCATGATATCATCAGATTTCCCATGGACAACACAACTTAATTGTTCCTCTGATTCTCACAGTCGTTTGAGATGACAAGCAAAGACGGAGTATTACATGTTGATTTAAAATATATGTTTAATTGAAGTGTGAATTAAAAATGAACTGTTATATATAAAAAAAAGAGTGTAAACATTTGACGTGATTAGGAGCTGCGGGAAGCACGCGATGGTCAAAAGAGTCACCCAGGGAGACGAGAAGGTGAAAGAAACCAAGTAGAGAGCGAAAAGACAAACGACGTAAACTACCATCTTAAATTCAAAAAAAAATCTTAAATATTATTAAGGGAGATCAACTACCATCTCTTAATTTACTCTTTTCACATCCTTATTAAAACTGTTTATCAATTAACGTTAAAATTTAAAACAATTACTTATTATATCCACTTATTATTTCAAAAAAAAAAAAATCCTACAATTTATTTGTATTTTTTATGTTATGCAGTCTATGATTCCTGTTAATTAAAGAAAAACGAAAAGCACTTTCAGATTTTGAGTCTGATAGCTTCTAACCAAATCCTCATTCTATCCTAATAATAAACCCTTATTTATTATTTAAATTTAGAGTCAAAACAAAGGATTTGGATGCTATATCTTCAGAGTTTAAGATACTCAATATAGTCAATAGATCTCTTACAAAAGAACAGAAACAAAAAGAAGAAGAAGAAGAAGATATTTAATAGATCTTTATACTTTCTTCGTTCTTATCTTTTTCCTATAATGTTTGAGCTATACATACCAGGTGAGTCATGAAAAACATTATACTGTTACTAAAAAGACATAAAAATCTCTTTCCATTACTTCTAAAACTTTTGAATAAATAATCCATTACTTGTACGATAAATTACAAGATATGCTATTAGTATTAAATAGTTGAGTTGTAAATATGGACTAGACTAAACGGGTGGGGCTGGATTTAATTGGTTTGGTGCTAAAAATCTAGATCATGTTGGATCAAGGTTTTAGCTCTTTTACCAGCTCAGCTCGTGTAGTCTTTTTTATTTAAAATTTTAAGTACATTATAAAATTAATAATTTTTCATGCAAGCCCTACCAAGCTAAAAGACCGAGATGGGCCTTCATATATCATGTCATCTGGATCTAACATGCACAACCCACTTCCTTATATGAGCTAGATCGAATTGACCTACATATTTATTTGAGTCGGACCGCCTAGTCCATACATATTTATGGCTCTATAGTAAATAGGCAAATCTTCTTTTCTTTCTTTCTTTCTTTCTTTTTTTTTTGTTTTTTTTTTTTTTTGTTTTTTTGTTTTTTTGTTTTTCTTTTATTGATAGATATGCATATGCTCATTCTAATGCCAATATTTGCTGAATGCTGCTGTACTCTATTACCCTTTTACCTTATATATTTAGCAACTGGAATTTCCATTTTTACTATGACGCATGAACAAATTGTAACGTATAGTTGCAAAGGCTTCGTTACATGGTTGGAGCAGAGAGAGGATTGAGGAAGAGAGAGAGAAAGAGGAAGCAATAGAGTAGTTTTTTTTTTCCCCTATTAAAAATTATTTTATTTTTTATTTAACATAGTCAATCAATAATTAAATAGTCGACAATCGATACAATAAAGTAGTTATTATGTACTCTTTTTCGCTCTAGTGTTTTTTTCATTAGGTTTTGGTTTGGGAGTTTTTAACGAGGTATAATTGTAGCTTACTCTCAAGATGATAGTTATGACTTGATTCTATAAGACTAGCTTCTGGCTTGTATATAGCTTTTCATCATTAATTTTTCTTTTTTGCTTCCATCGGGTTGTTTTTATTTTATCCCTGCTTGACTTGATTGTATTTTTTTTTTCTTTTTAATATGTAACATTGAGTTGGTGATTTGGTAGAGGATGGGTACTTCAAACAGGTACCAACGTAGTTAGGATGTGCTTGAACTCCTTGATATTAGTTATCTCCTCTCTCAGTTAAAAAAAAAAAAAAAAATTGTAGACAAATATTGTGATCAAAACTGATTTACCATGATCAATCACTAACATCAAGGTCAATCACCGAATGACTGAATTGATCATTATACACGTTTAATCAGTGATTGATTATTTAAAAAATTATCATTTTAGTAAAAATGGTTTTTTTTTTTCTAAATTAAAAGACTGATTGTTTTCCTCGAAATATGCGCACAAGATAAAATAAAATGCCTCAACAATATTATTAGCATCAGAAAACGTATCTTATACCACCAAAAAAAAAAGTATCTTAAACAAATATATACAAAAGTATAAATTACCAAAAAGTATTAATTTGCACTAATATATAGCTACATGAAAGGAAATAAGAGAAATTCCAACCCAATAGCTTCCAAACCAATTGAAAGAGATTTACGCATGCTTCCTGCATAATATATATAGTAAAGTCAAAGTTAAAGTCAGTATATACAATTCGTTAATCACTAGGACAACATGTAATATTTGATCAATAGAATGATGCAAATATAAATGTGTGTGTATATATATATATATATATATATTACCTTGGTATAATTTGCTTTGTCCAACTTCTTGGCCTGAAAGCACAAAAGAAAATTATATAAGTTTCAAGAGATTTTAAATTGTATACATATATATATATATATGTATAAATATATCATATTTGTTGAAGTTTATGTATCACATCATGACAAACCTCAATAAGCAACCACAAGGAGAGAATTGCGTGAGCCGGCGCCATTATGTAAGGCTTGAAAGCCTGTAAACAATAATTAATAGAATTTTTTTATCTTAGATCGTTTTCTCACATACTTAGGAGTTAGGAATTTAAGACGTTTACCTCAGGAGTTGGGAATTTAAATAACCAATCATTGATTAAACGTCTATTAATAGAATTTTTTTAATGTCTTTAACAATTTTTTTTCCTTTTATTTTACGTCTATTTTTGTATATCAATTACTTATTTATTACTAGGAAAAATTACAAATCTTCTATCCGAATATCATGCGTAAATTGGTGATGATTTGGTTAAATAAACAATTAATTTTGCCTTTAGTAAGTAAATGAAAAAACTAGACATAAAAAAAAAAAAGAAATAGAAAAATATTTACAGATATCTTTTGGAAAAGAGTCAAGATTTACCTAATTTTTTTATTTGAATAATTTCCGAGGAAAAAAAATTCATATATTACTAGTTAAGCTTTCAAACAAAGAACGAGTTACCTGAGACATGCAAATGGCTATCACCATAGAACCAATGTAATTTACTAGTAGTATCCCTGAACAAAGTAATGCAACTTTTCTTGGTCCATATATTGCCGCAAATGTTCGTATATTATGCCTGTTAAAAATTGAACAAAGAATCTGAGAAGTAGTCCGAAATGAACACGTCGTCTTATCAACTGAAGGCTTAAAGAGAAAAATGTTTTAAAATGAGAAAATAGTTTTCTCATTGGTTTATTTTATTTTTCCCTTTTTTTATTTGCTTTTTGTTAGGTTGTTTTTCTTCTTCTTCTTCTTCTTCTTCTTCTTTTTTTTTCCCCCTTTTTTTCTGAATTTCTAGGCTCTTGATTTTTCTTGTTTATTTAACAAAGTTTTTGCTTATTTTAAAAAAAAAGTCTGTAATAATGTTGAATTATTTTTTTATTTAATGACAAAGGTACATGTTAATTAAGATAGGTTTTGAGATTGAAAGAGTAAACGAGAGAAAAAAAAAAAAAAAAAGGAAGAAAATTTTCCATTTGATTGATGTATTGACACATTAAAAATATAACTTACTTGATATCACCTTCTATGTCTGTGAGATCTTTTACGATGTTACCAACCAGAAAATAGATTGTCATAAAGGTGGTGATAAAAACAGTTGAAGGACTGCACATCAAATTGAAAGACAAAAAAAAAAAAAAAAAAAAAAAAGATTTTATGAGAAGTTATGTATACGTAAAGCTAAAATATTATAAAAAGTTAGACTTTGAAAGTTAATAATAAAATAAAATTGGGTAGTCAAATAAACTATCAAAGAAAGTTGGACTTTGTGAATTACTGGTGTTCATCTTCCATTGGTTTTGTTTGATATTATCTTTTGTTAACTATTAATTATGCCAACGTTAAAATAACACCTAGAAATCCAATTATTAATTAGGAAATAGAACAAAAAGGAAGAGTACCATTTGTCATAGTTAGCTACTATTAAGTTATAATAATTGAAAATTAATAACTATAAATCAAATCAACTACTATTTTATATCCATATGTACGTAAATGAAGCAACCGATTAATGAAAGTTCAGATTAATTATTTGACTAATTTATGTATAACTCTTTTTTTTAAAATTGATTTAAGTATAATAAAAGATAAAAGTTTTGATCCACTAACTGAAAGTTATCTGAAATCCATAATTATCTAGATAATATGTCAAAAATACGTTTGGAAGACATGACAGACAAGACATGGAAAATAAAAGAATATTTCTGTTTCCAAAAAATTGTTACGCACCTCCACTGAAATGGAAGTCCAAGGGAAGCTCTGGTGGCATAAGTATGCCAACATTGTGAAGAACACCACCCACCTGCATATGTTTACTTTGTTGTCTAATTATTCTTGAATCGTAGTAACGTTTTACATTTTTAAAATGACATCGAAGACATGTTATATTATGTCAGAAGGATTTCCCATCAAAAGACCTGTAAAAACACATATATCTTTAACTGATAACAGTGTGTTTCATATTAAATATTCTCATGATTATCAAATAAAGTACTTTACTTCTGTGTCGCTTATAAGGTCTCGTGCTAATTATCTCTCTCTCTCTCTCTCTCTCTCTCTCTCTCTCGTATGATGCTAATTTCTATACTTGACATCCGAGTCATTTTTTTTTTATTGGAAAGACAATAGTGTTTTCTAACTCATTTTTAATTTTTAGAGGACTACAAAATGTCCAATGACCGAATAAAATTCATAAATTAAATCCGAATTTCAGTAAAAGACTTTATGATGGGTGGGAAGAAAATAATAATACCGAAGAATTGGCAATACATGTGACAACGGAAGATCGCTTATATCTAATAGGAGGAACTGAATAGAAGGTGGACATCAAAAGACCAAGATAATAGAGTGAAGTAGTGATGAGGTCAGCATTCATCAACCGCAAAATCAATAAGCCAGAAAATGCAGCAAATATGACCAAGAACCATGCTTGTTTTAGCGAAAGTTCCCCTGATGGTATAGATAAATAAGGCTTGTTTATCCTGAAAATATAACATAAAAGACATACTAATAAGCCAACTATTCAACCCAGAAAAAAAAAAAAAAAAAAAGAAAAAGAAAGAAAAGAAGAAGAAGAAAGAAAGAAAGAAGAAGAAGAAGAAGCTTTTGCATGCATGCATTGGCGTGTGCTATTGTGAGTGGGGGCCAGTGCCCGAGCACACAATCCAAAAATTTTGTTTTTTCCCTTGAAACTTTTGTGAAATTTCATTTGTGTCCCAGTTTACAAGAAAAATATTGCATTAAATAATTAAATATATAATTACCCTCCTAATTCAATAAAAAATTATTACCCCTCTCTCTCTCTCTTTTTTTTTTTTCCCATATTACTCAATTTGGGTTTTTTTTTTTAATCATTCCGAATGTCAAGAACATAAATAATGAACCAAAGGCCAATATGTATAGCCATATCCTTTTACTTGTAGACTAAAGAAGAATTTTAACATGGAAACGTTAAAAATGTTCACTACAAAAAAATGAATTTTAGTCACAACATTTACTTATAACACTTTTAGTCACAAACATTTTTGTGTGATTAAATATCATCTTTAGTCGCAACCTTGTGACTAAAAGTGACATATCGTCATACAAAAATGTTGTGACTAAAAGTGTCATAAAAAAAATTGTGACTAAAAGTCTTTTTTTTTTTTTGTTGGTAGCTATAATTACATGTTCTTTAGATTTAGGTTTAGAGACAGTTTCAAGTAATATTACTTCTAATGTAATTCTGAATTGATGTTGATACACATATATGTGTGTATGTGTATATATATATATATATATATATATGTATATGTACTTGAGAATTAAGCTTACCTATCAATATCGACATCGTAAATCTGATTAATGCCAATACAATAAGTATTTGCGAGCAAAACGGCAATTAGACCGGGGAATGCCTTAGGCAAGAGAGACCATGCAAATAATTGTGGGTTTTCAACCAACACTCTTGCAAATAAACAACTGTCCAAGAAAAGCAAGAAGCTTAATTATAACTAAAACCCAGTTTGGTTCAAAAACAAGAGGATCCTGCTTATTTTTCCTTCTTAAATCTTCAGTGATAGTTCACTTACCTGGTCGATGTTATTACAATGTACATTGTATAGGGCCTTGAGAATTTAATCGAAGCAAATCCAAAACGTAAAACTTTGGTAAGTACCGTCAAATCGGAATCATCGTGTTCATCCCGAACATATGCCTAACACCAATTGTTTCACTACTTGATAAGTTGAATGTGTATAGAAAACCAATGGGACAACTAAAAAGGTAACAAAACCACAAGATCGGTTATGAAAATATATTGAGTGGCTCCTCAAGCAAGCCCCTTTGGCCCTTTCTAGGTTTTTTTTTTTTTTTTTTTTTTTGGTGGATTACTAATTATTTACTTCATTATATTATGGATAAACTAAAACGCAAGTACACGTGTATGTATAAATTTGCAAAATATTTACATTTATATCAATACTGAAAAGTAACATGTCATGTTATAAGTTGCAAAAACGATAATAATATAGTACATATACATCTACAAATAATATGCATATATATATATATATAGAGAGAGAGAGAGAGAGATATATAGATGTATACCCGGATGATATGAAGCCTATCTTGCTTACTTTTACCATAGAGCCCCAAAGGCAAGATCAATCTATTGGTGGAGTGTTTTGAAGGGAAGTTGGAGGGATATTTTATATTTTAGTTATAGGCTTAAAGCAAGTCACCCTATTGTCATAAGAGGAGGACTTGCAACGTTGAGAGAGAATAGCAGGTGGTTTAAGAGAAGAGAGAGAGATTGAGAGCTCCATATGTACGTCAATTGAAAACAACCATAAAAAAAAGTGCAACGAGGTAAAAGAAAATGAGAAAATGTTTGAAAACAAGTGCTTCCTGAACTTCGGGATTTATAGGAGAATGGTGCGAATAATTTTTTTTTGGTTTTTATTTTTCTATTTATTTTTTTACTCTGAGGATAAGAGAATTGGAATTCAACATTCTAGGATCCAATTAGGTTTAGTATTATAGATACAAGCTATGCCCGCTTGTGAATAATATTTCTATATATTTACTTTAACAAGTCAACTTGTCTTATAAGTTTCCTCAAATTATTATTCAACCTTTTTTCCTTTTAAAAAAATGTGGTTGCTGATGGCAGCTTTACTTCAAAACTAATTATACAAAAAATATAGGGTTATATCAGTTAATTAAATCCCCTCCTTTTGATTATATTATACATAAAAGTTACTCAAGTTTTCACGATCAATATAATTTGTCATCAAAAGATATATTGATATGTGGTTCTAATGACGAAATAGTCGATGGAACTTATAAATTGAATATCAAAGAACCAAATTTAATGTAGTAAACCCCACAAATATATATCCGTTGCATGGTTGATACTATCCCTTGTAGAAAGAGACATCCAATCTTGGATTTAGTGTCAAGGTCCCCAATCTCTTCAAGCCAAGAAAAGAGTTTCGCGGTTTTGTTTTATCTTCCGGTGACATATTCTTGAGGAGTTTAAAAAGTTCAACAAATACCTACTTTGTAAACATTGATATAAAGAAACTTCAATTTATTATTATTTTATTTTTTTGAGGTTGGGAGTTGGAGATTTAAAGTTTGTACATATTATTTGAATAAGGTATAAAATCATTGTTAGGTTAGACCACACGTTAAATAGTTTTATTTTTTAAAAAAATTAAACTCTTGTGATAGAATCAATTGATGTACCAAGATATTTCGACTACATCGGTACTCTTTTAGCATCTTCTTCATTTTTCCATTCCATTAAATATTATTGAAAGAAAAGAAAAGAAAAAAAAAAGTTACATCGAAGTTTAACAAAATGAAAAAAAAAAAAAAAAAAAAAACGAAACCATAAAACAAGGACAATCCTAATCGCCTAATAAAGCCTCCAAAAGAAAGTTACATATTCTGCAATTAGGTGATTTGACCATATTAGGATTTCCCCAATACTTAACTTTTTGCATTTTCTGAACGTAGACTTTTTTGGTTGCTTCTGGATATTATTTACCAATCTTCACGTAACAAGAGAAATAGTGAATTTAATATCTTTCAATTCATTGACTCACCATATAAGACAATATCTACCAGTGACTCGGTCTATCTAAAAACCTGTTGTATTTAAATATAATTTCCACCTTGATTATAATATATATATATATATATATATCTAATTGGTATTAGATATCTAATATTAATTCCAAGAAATAAAAAATCAGAAAGTCACTCTTAGTCCACAACAATACTTTGAGTACTAGCTTCACTGACGCCCATTGTGTAGAAAAGAAGTAGTGACAGTGAGATTTCTGACACGATGATTATTAAAAGATAAAAAATGAATGGTCTTGCCCAAGTCATGAAATCATCCGATTTCCCATTTGGACAAAACAACTCAATTGTTCCTCTAATTCCGGAGTCGTTTGGGGCGACACGTGAAGACGGAGTTTTGTAGGTCGATTTGAAAAGTGTGGTTAGCTGAAGTATGAATAAGAAATAAACTGTTACATAAAAAATAGTGTAAAAAGTTAAAATGTGTTAAGAAAAAATAAGTAGTCTAGATCTTGTTTCATTTGTCTCGTCATTTTGTGTGATTTAAAAAACAATATCTCATTTCGAGTTGAATTAAGAAAGTTATAGACTTTTAAAATTTGAGTTTCTTGAATATAGAAGAGGGAGAAAGTGAGATGTAGATTTTAAAGTTTTGAGTTGAGTTGTCAAAACTCCTTCTGGAGTTATTATTCCAAACGGGGCTTAGATTGGAAGGCTTATTTTCACATACCAAACTCTTTATGATTAGCTTGTCAAACTGCAAGTTGCACTTAATTAGGTTAAAAAACAATGACTTTTATTACCATTTTTGAAGTTGTAAGTAGTCACAGGTTTTCTTGGATAACTTTGATTTTTATAAAACGATAATTTCGGGGTTTTTGTGGACTACAATTGACAATGAAAAAGTCTGGATACATCTTGATTGGATGATCTGTAACGAATTTTATCTCTACATCTTTATGAGTCATTGTAAATGACTGTTAGCAATTAAATTCATCTCAATTTTTTTTAAAAGAAATAAATTATTTTTTGAGGTAAAAAGAAAAAAAAATTTAGGTAAATACTGGATCTTTAATCCCTATTTTGATTACCAACTTTGAAGGCTTGGGTGTTGGAGCAAGGAAATTATGTGAAACTTATACGCAGCTTCATGTCGGATGATTGGCAATATTTCGTATTGTAAATCCATTTTTTTAAGGGTAAAAATTATTAAAAAAAAAGACAAGTTGCTTGTACTATCATCATGAATAAAATGATTTATCGGTCCTCACACATGAATCGTGCAGCTTATTTTTCAACCTTTTTATTTTTATTATTATTATTAGTACTATTATTATTTTGCTGAGAAGCTTATTTTTCCACTTAAATACAGGAGGATGACAGCAACAAAAAAATCATTAATACGATTTTCTTTTATAATAATGATAGAGATGATTGATGCACGGGAATTTCCTAATTTGAACAACATTTATTTTATTGTCACTTGGCACACCTATTCTCTCGCGGATTCAACTTCTATGTTCTCTTATATTTATATATATATATATATATATATTTATTGTGTCTCTCTAACAATAATTATTAATATTACACTAAATTGTAATTGAAATGTAATTTTCAATTGATATACGTATTGTAATATTATTATTATAGAAATATAAAATGGACACATACATAACCGGTTGTCCTTGTGGACGTGCAAAAACATCTTCAATATGGCTTTTTTCCCATTCTCTTTTGATAAAATACCCAAACACCCCTTTTATTTAGCTAATGCACCATTTTGACCCTTTTTGTTATACATATGTCTAAAGTACATGTGTCTACGAAATTCGTTACATAATATGTCATCAACCGATTAAAACCTCTATAATACAAAAACTACCCTCAATATAATATATATAATGCAATATTTAAATCCTAATTAACGAAAAAAAGTCTAAAACCCTCAAAACAAGAAAGAAATAGAGAAGAAAAAAATGGCTGAAGCAAGGAGATTGGGTTTTGGGGATGGTAGGGCCGGGCTGCCGGACCAGATCACTGTCATAGGGAGAGGAGGGTGAACCAGATAGTTTGCTTGTGTCGGTCACAACGAAATCGTGATGAAGCCACCATGCAGGGTGGTGTCGGAGGTTGCAATATGGCGGCGACATGTTACTGTGTGGGGCAGCATGGTGAGAGCATGCCACGAGGCTTGCAATATAAGCCACAGTGTGGGGAAGATGTTTTTTGTTTTTTATTTTGACATTTTTTTTAGTTTTACATTCTATTTTATTTAAATTTTTTATATGTAAAACAAAATTCAAAGTAGATTATGATGGGAAATTATTCTAGTATAAAATTTTATAATAGTAACTACAAAGATTACAAATAAAAAAAAAGCACAAGCACAATATATAAAAACAAACACACAATAAGTAGTGGAATAACAATAAGTGTATGCTATCAGAAAATGTATCTTTAACAAATACAAAAGTATTATATGTACACACACACACACACAGAGTAAAGTCAAAGTTGTAGTCAATATAAATAATTCGTTACTCACTAGGACATCATGAATTTGATCAGTTGTACTAGCTGCATATATTACCTTGGCATAATTTGTTTTGTCCAACTTCTTGGCCTGAAAGCACAAAAGAAAATAATGTAAGTTTCAAGAGTTTTTACTTAATATACTTACATATATATATATATATATATATATATGCATGCATATATACCATATTTGTTGAAGTTTATTATGTATCATATCATGACAAAACTCAATAAGCAACCCCAAGGAGAAAATGGCGTGAGCGGGCGCCATTATGTAAGGCTTGAAAGCCTGTAAAGAATTAATAGAATTTCTTTATCTCAGATTGTTTTCTCACAATTTTTTTAAATGTCTTTAACAAAATTTTTTTTTATTCTACGTCTATTTTTGTATTTCAACTAATTTTTTATTACTTTGAAAAATCTACGAATCTTCTATCCGAATTATCATGAGTAAATTGGTGATTATTTGGTTAGATAAACCATTAATTTTACCTTCAGTAAATTAAATAAAAAAATAGACAGAAATTGAAAAAAAAAAAAAGAAGAAGAATATTTACAGATATCTTTTGAAAAAGAGTCAAGATTTACCTATTTTTATTTGAATATTTCCAAGAAAATAAATTTCATACGTTACTAACATTTAAGATTTCAAACAAAGAATTGAGTTACCTGAGAAATGCAAATAGCCATCACCACAGAACCAATGAAATTTACTAGAAGTGTCCCTGTGCCAAGGAGTGCAACTTTTCTAGGTCCATATATTGTTGGAAATGTTCTTATATTATGCATGTTACAATGTTGAATTTTTTTTTAATAATGACAAAGGTACAAAGCTATAAAAGGTTTTGAGATTAATGAAAGAGTAATCGAACCATTTTGTAGATGTGTTGACACAGTAAAATATAACTTACTTGATTTCACTTCTATGTCTGTGAGATCTTTTACATTGTTAGTAACTATTTGTAGATCTGTTGACACTGTAAAATAAACACAAAGTCAATATATCGAAGCCAAATTTAAGGTTATTTTAATAATTATAAAGATTTTAATTTAAATTAACATTTTATTAAACTAGTACCACATCAGTTTTAAGTAGACGAAATATAAGTGATTTTGCTAACAGTTTAAAGATCAAGAAGTATAAACTAGTTTTTCAATATTCAGGGATAAAGTTACAAATGTACTAAAATTTAGGGGACAAAAATAAAGTTTTTCCAAGTCTTACATGACCAAAATAATAAATAAGAGATATTTTGGCTAATGGTTTAAAGTTCGAGGGACATTCTTACTAATTGTTTAAAGTTTGAGGGGTATATAATTGCTAGTTTTTAAAGTTCAGGGGGCAAATAATGAAAATAGTAAAGTTCAAGAGGCAAAAATAAAGTTTATCCTTATTAAATTACACTTTAATTGTTGCTATGTTAGCAATTCTTCATCAGTAAATTCCTTAATCAAATTTTATTGAAAAGAACTAATATATTACAATTAAGTTGACACCCGCTATCCTTCTTCTTCTTCATCAAATTCCTTACTCAAATTTTATTAAAAAAGTTACTCAAGTTTTCACGATCAATATAATTTGTCACCAAAAGATATATTGATATGTGGTTCTAATGACGAAATAGTCGATGGAACTTATAAATTGAATATCAAAGAACCAAATTTAATGTAGTAAACCCCACAAAATATATATCCGTTGCATGGTTGATACCATCCCTTGTAGAAAGAGACATCGCATCTTGGATTTAGTGTCAAGGTCCCCAATCTCTTCAAGCCAAGAAAAGAGTTTAGCGGTTTTGTTTTATCTTCCGGTGACAAATTCTTGAGGAGTTTAAAAAGTTCAACAAATACCTACTTTGTAAACATTGATATAAAGAAACTTCAATTTATTATTATTATATATATTTTTTGAAGTTGGGAGTCGGAGATTTAAAGTTTATACATATTATTTGAATAAGATATAAAATCATTGTTAGGTTAGACCACACGTTAAATAGTTTCATTTTTTTTAAAATTAAACTCTTGTGATAGAATCAATTGATGCACCAAGACATTTCGACTACATCGGTACTCTTTTAGCACCTTCTTCATTTTTCCATTCCATTAAATATTATTGAAAGAAAAGAAAAGAAAAAAAAATAAGTTACATCGAAGTTTAACAAAATGAAAAAAAAAAAAAAAAAAAAAACGAAACCATAAAACAAGAACAATCCTAATCGCCTAATAAAGCCTCCAAAAGAAAGTTGAAAAGCAGTTTCAAAAGATCAAGTGCAATTAAAATCTCATCAACTTCATTTTATATATTTGCCTTTACCAATATGTTCATTGACACTCGGCTGTTCATCATGAACGACCCAAACATTATACAAATAAAACAAATCCATGTGTAATCAAGTGTTTGTATATAATTACATCATTTTGAGTGGATTTATAGGGCTTTACATATTCTGCAATTAGGTGATTTGACCATATTAGGATTTCCCCAATACTTAACTTTTTGCATTTTCTGAACGTAGACTTTTTTGGTTGCTTCTGGATATTATTTACCAATCTTCACGTAACAATAGAACTAGTGAATTTAATACCTTTCAATTCATTGACTCACCATATAAGACAATATCTACCAGTGACTTGGTCAATCTAAAAACCTGTTGTATTTAAATATAATTTCCACCTTGATTATAATATATATATATATATATATATCTAATTGGTATTAGATATCTAATATTAATTCCAAGAAATAAAAAATCAGAAAGTCACTCTTTAGTCCACAAGAATACTTTGAGTACTAGCTTCACTGACTGCCCATTGTGTAGAAAAGAAGTACTGACAGTGAGATTTCTGAAACGGTGATTATTACAAGATAATTATTAATGAATGGTCCCAAGTCCTGAAATCAATAGATTTCCCGTTTGGACAAAACAACTCAATTGTTCCTCTAATTCTCGGAGTCGTTTGGGGTGACACGTGAAGATGGAGTTTTGTAGGTTGATTTGAAAACGTGTGTTTAGTTGAAATGTGAAAAAAAAAATGAACTGTTATATAAAAAACAGTGTAAAAATTTGAAATGTGTTAAAAAAAATATGCAGTCTTGATCTTGTTTCGTTCGTCTCGTCATTTTGTACGATTTAAAAAGCATCATCCCATTTCGACTTGAATTAAGAAAATTATAGACTTTTAAAATTTGAATTTCTTGAATATAAAAAAGAGAGAAAGTGAGATGTAGATTTTGAAGTTTTGAGTTGAGTTATCAAAACACCGTTTGGAGTTATTATTCCAAACGGGGCTTAGAGTGGAAGGCTTATTTTCATATACCAAACTATTTATGATTAGCTTGTCAAACTGCAAGTTTGACTTAGGTTTAAAAACAATGACTTTTATTACCATTTTTGAAGTTGTAAGTAGTCATAGGTTTTCTTCGATAATTTTGATTTTTATAAAACGATAATTTCGGGGTTTTTGTTGACTACAATTGACAATGAGAAAAGTCCGGATACATCGTGATTGGATGATCTAAAACAAATTTTATCTCTACATCTTTATGAGTCATTGTAAATGACTGTGTTAGCAATTAATATAAATTCATCATACTTTTTATTAAAAAGAAAGAAATTACTTTTTGAGGTAAAAAGAAAAATATTTTTTAGGTAAATATTGGATCTTTAATCCCTATTTTGATTACCAACTTAGAAGGATTGGGTGTTGGAGCAAGGAAATTATGTGAAACTTATACGCAGCTTCATGTCGGACGACTAGCAATATTTCGTATTGTATATCCATTTTTTTAAGGGTAAAAATTATTAAAAAAAGACAAGTAGTCATCATGAATAAAATTATTTATCGGTCCTCACACATGAATCGTGCAGCTTATTTTTCAACCTTTTTTATTATTTATTATTATTATTAGTACTATTATTATTTTGCTGAGAAGCTTATTTTTTCCACTTACATACAGGAAGATAACAGCAACAAAAAAAAAATCATTAATACGATTTTCTTTCATAATAATGATAGAGATGATTGATGTACGAGAATTTCCTAATCTGAACAGCACACCTATTCTCACGCGGATTCAACTTCTATGTTCTGTTATTTATATATATATATATATATATATATTTTCTCTCTCTAATAATAATTATTAATATTACCCTAAATTGTAATTGAAATGTAATTTTCAATTGATATACGTATTGTAATATTATTATTTTAGAGATATAAAATAACCGGTTGTCCTTTGGACACACGCTAAAACATCTTCAATATGGCTTTTTTCCCATTCTCTTTTGATAAAATACCCAAACACCCCTTTTATTTAGCTAATGCACCATTTTGACCCCTTTTGTTATACATATGTCTAAAGTACATGTGTCTACAAAATCAGTTACATAATATGTCATCAACTGATTAAAACCTCTATAATACAAAAACTACCCTCAATATAATATATATAATGCAATATTTAAATCCTAATTAACGAAAAAAATTCTAAAAACCTCGAAACACGAAAGAAATATAGAAGAAAAAAATTTGCTGAAGTAAGGAGATTGGGTTTTGGGGATGGTAGGGCCGGGGTGCCGGACCAGATCACTGTCATAGGGAGAGGAGTGCCATTACAATAAGCATTCCGGCTGCTATAGTGGACCATTGCCGATGGCTGGGGGAATTCTTCACAGTGGAACGTTCTTTATTTTATTTTATTTTACTAAATTTTTTTGAGAGAGACAGAGATCTAAGTGGGAGGGGTAAATGTGAATAAGTGAGGGTTTTAAACGAACTAAAGCTGAAATTTTGTTGGGTATTTCAATCATTTAGTTCAAAATTTAACAAAGTTGAAGGGTGTTGACGTTAGTTATTTTGATTAAAGAAGTGTCTCTGTAATAATTTAGTAAAACATAAAGAATGTCAATGTAGTTATTTTTTTATGATTTCTTTTTAAAGACTCAAAAATTACTAACAACTAAAGATACCCATGGGAAATCTTCAGAGAAGGACAAAGAATAATATTAGCAAAAAATTCTCATTTGTAAGGATGAAAATGTAAATATCTACAGAGTTGTCGAGGTTTTGATTTACAGATAATATAGACAAAATTGTCAACATCTACGTATCTCGAAAAAATAGATACTTAAAGAAAAACTTGTAATTTATCAAATTTTACAAAATGTGTTAAAACAAGCAATAGCACTTAATTAGTAAGAAAAAAAAAACTTATTTGATTGAATATGAGAGTTATGTTGCATAATGTAATAGGAATCACTATAAGCATATATTGGTTATAATATCAATATATTTTTACTTGCTCATTATGAACAGAATACAAAAATATAATAGAGTACATAAAAATTAAGTGCCAAACATAATAGAGTACATACAAATTTCGAATGTATTTAATAACCAAAATGAGTATTTAACATGTTAGAAAGCATTAGATAGGTTTTGATCTTAATATAAAAATTTACAAAGTAAAAAATTATTTAAAATACAAATAGTAATCTTCATAATCATGATTTATATTTTTTTTTTTTTTTTTTTTTGTGAATATGATTTTTTTTTTTTTTTGTTATGGGTTGAAGAAAGTTGTCATAGTTCATTACGAAAAAACAAACATAAAAATAGAATGTGCTACAAAATTTTAAGTTTTGCAAAAAAATTAAAAAAATCCCGTTTTTGGATATTATGTGGACTCATAAAAATATATTATGGATATTCACGGATCTTCATCGATATTGCAGATATTTTTGAATATTGTGGACATTTGATGGACACTTCAAGAAGAATATCATTCCCTTGTAGATAATGTCATAGAAATGTCGATAATATTGGTGGCATGGGTGGTTACGATAAGGCTGCTATGGGACGTTGCTTTGTGGGGCACCATGGGGAGAGGGTGTCACAAGGCTCTGAGTGGTGGGGTGTAGCGTGAGGGCTGCCGACGTTGGGATGGCTGGGTGTGTGGGGGGGGGGGGGGATGGGGGCAGATGTTCTATTTTATTTTGACAATTTTCTAGTTCTAAAATCCATTTTAAAAAAAATTCATGTGTAAAATAAATTTCAATATAGATTAATAAAGGTAATTATGGAATTATAAAAATTTAATCGAATCAAGAGATATTTCACGACTGATTTTACAAACACGTTATGTATACTTTAGGCTACACATTGTGGTTTTGGGTATTTTTCGTTATTTTTTCTTATGAACTGTGATTCATTGTTTAATCTAAGATTCTTATAAACCATCTCTTTTGTTTTTGCTGTTGTTTTTTGTTTTTTTTGTTTCCCCCCCCCCCACCCCCCCCCCCCCCCCCCTTTCTTAGCAGAAGAAACAGAAGGATAGCAGCCAAGCCTCCCTCGCCCAGTCACAACTCCACAACGAATATCGAAAAACTACAAATTTGGATGCCCACCACACCTACCAAGATTTCCATATGTTGGCAAAATGTCATCAAACTTACGCCAATTAAAGATATTTAACCTTGCCCCAATTATTGGAATTTCTGATCCTGTGCCACCAAGAATTCTCCGTAGCCGCACTAGATATAGAAGGGGGAGTATCAATTTTCTTATGCTATGCCACCCCTTTTCTTCGACGAACAGTGCAATTTCCAAATCTCATTATAGTGCTAAGTGATCAAGTACCGTCCAGCCCGTAAGCTAAGCAGTATATTTAAGATAGAACGTAAAAGGCATGACTCAGTTCTAGTCAAAAGATGGATAGTTTCATGCAAATCCGGCCAGCAGAGGACCTTCTATAATGAAGTTGTCGAGTATCGAATTTAAAAATATTTTGAGAGAAAAAGGGTAAAAGATCCTTATCGCTCTCTATTAGTGATAATCTAGTAAATAGTTTATGGCTCTTGATTCTATTTTCAAGAATATATAATAATTGGTCGATAATTTCAACCAATAAATATGGGCATAATAATAATAAAGGTTTGATTAGTAATTACATGGTTAAAAGGGTAAAATAAGGACATTTTCTTCTAAATATGTACACAAAACGAAATAAAATTTCTCAATAATATATTATTAGCATCAGAAAATGTATCTTTTACAAATAAGAAATAAAACAATTTATTTACTCAAGAAAGAAATTACGAAAATATTCCAAAACCACTCTCTTGGTTATACTCTCTCCACACTAAATTATAAATGAATATTTGCAGTAATAGCTATATGAAAGGAAATAAGAGTACTTCCAAGCGAAGAAGCTTCCAAAGGAATTTAAAGAAATTTGCGCTAGCTTCCTGCATAATATATATACATATATATAGTAAATTTAAAGTTATAGTCAGTATCTATAAATAATTCGTTAATTCCTAGGACAACATGTACTTGATCAGTAGAAGCTGCTTATAAATTACCTTGGTATAATTTGCTTTGTCCAACTTCTTGGCCTGAAAAGCAGAAAATGAAAATTATAAGTTTCAATAATTTTTACTTTAAATATATATATATATATATATATATATCACTTTTTGAAGTTTATATATCGTGCATGACAAACCTCAATAAGTAACCACAAGGAGAAAATTGCATGAGCGGGCGCCATTATGTAAGGCTTAAAAGCCTGTAAACAATAAACAGAAAGAGAAGTGAATTTTTTAAAAAGATGTCTTTAACATTTTTTTTACCTTTTATTTTATTCCTATTTTTTGTATGTTAGTTTCTTTACTTGGTTATCCGAATTATCATGAGTAAGTTGGTGATTGGATTGGATAAACCATTAATTTTACCTTCAGTAAATTAAAAAATAGACATAAAGTAGAAAAGAAAAATATTTAGACATCTTTTTAAAAAGATCAAGATTTACCATATATATTATTAAAATATTTTCAAAAATAAAAATCATAGAGCTAGATAAGATCATTTCCAACAAAGAATTAGTTACCTGAGGCATGTAAATGGAAACCACCATAGAACCAATGTAATCTAGAAGGAGTATCCCAGTGAAAAAGAATGCAACTTTTCTAGGTCCATATATGGCCGGAAATGTTCGAATATTGTGCCTGTAATAATGTTGAATACATTTTAAAATAAATAATAATGCGAATGATACAAGCTAAAAAAAAGGTTTTGAGATTGAAAGAGCAATCAAAATGGAAAATTTTGAAATTTTTCCATTTGGTAGATTTAAAAAGTACACATTTATACTTACTTGCTGTCACCTTCCACGTCTGTGAGATCTTTTATGTTGGTTATAACCAGAAAAAATAGTGTCATAAAGGTGGTGATAAAAACTGTTGAAGGACTGCAAGCAAATTAGAAAAAGGAAAAAATGAGATTTTAATTAAAATTTTAATTATGTATACGTATGAGTGGAATATTATCAAAAGTTAGAACTTGAAAATATAAATATTATCAAGTTGGATATAGTCATATAAATTACCATATTTTATTCTACAAAGAAAATTAATAACAATTATGTACTGTTCGGACACGTTCGTTGGTTTTGTTTGACATTCTCTTTTGTTAACTATTGCTTATGTCAACGTTAAAGAAACACCATGAAATCTTATAATTATTAATTAATTAAGCAACTATATATCTTCAGAAAAAAAAAAAAGGAGAACAAAAAAAGAACAAAAGAGAATACTATCATTGATGTAAGCTCATAGGCTATTCAGTTAATAAGATATTTGATCTTTTTCTGCCTAGTCAAGGATATTCGGTGGGTATGCCCATCTTCATTATTGTACTTATTGCACTAGAGAATTTTAAACGAAGTACATTTTAAGATTACTTTTAACAAAAAGAGTTTAAGCTCAATCATAATTTAAAACTGTCTTCCCGGCTAAATTCTAGATTGTTATGTTAGGAAAGTGTTTAGGGTCAATCATTTTTTTATGGTCTTAAATTATTTCTCTTGATTACGAACATTGATGTATTTATTTACCCTTTTTAATAATATGTGGGATAGATAAATGAAGCTGGTACCGAATTAATTGAGATGTTATGATAAAACTTACTAATTTTGTCTTCATCATTTATTAAAAATAGTCAGTTAATAATGGAAAATTAATAACTATATATAAATATATATCAACCACTATTTTGTATTCCTATGTCATGGCAATTAGCAAAAGTTCAGATAAATTATTTGACCAATATGTGTATAACTAGTCATAAAGGTTTTGATATCCACTCACTGAAAGTTCTCTTATATCCATAATTAGGTCAAAAATAAAATTGAAAGACAGAGAAGAAGACATGGAAAAATAAAAGAAATAAGTTTTGTTTCCGACAAATTGTTACACACCTCCACTGAAATGGAAGTCCAAGGGAAGCTCTGGTGGCATAGAGTACGCCGATATTAGGAAGGATACCGCCTATCTGCATAAGTTCACTTTTCAATATAATAAATATCATTTCTTTTTATTACACCTTATTCGTATTATGTATGTATTAACACATAAAACATATTTTTTAGAATTTATCATGTGCTATATATGTTAAGTTTTTCTTAACTCACTATTTCATTCCTATAATATTACATTAAAGACACCTTATAATACGTCAAAGGAACCTCCCATAAAAAAAGACCGTAAAAAATCATATATATATGGATATAAAGACAGTTGTGTTTTCTTTTTAAAATAATAGGTAATTCAATTTTGAGTGTTTTTTTTTTTTTTTTTACTTGTTAGATCAAGACTACTAATTAATTTCAAATGACACAATAAAACTTGAATGAAAACACAATTTCATCAAAGAAGTTAGAGGATGGGGAAGAAATAACAATACCGTTGGATTGACAATAGAAGTTGCAACAGAAGATTGCTTAAATCTGAAAGGAGGAGCAGAATAGGAAGTGCACAATAAAATAGCAAGACAATATATAGAAGTAGTGATGAGGTCCGCGTTCATCCATTGCAAAATTAATAGGCCAGAACATACAGCAAATATCACCAAAAGCCATGCTTGTTTTAGCGAAAGATCCCCCGATGGTATAGGTAAATAAGGTTTGTTCACCCTGAAAATATAACATAAAGACAAAACAAACTTAAAGGATAAGTTGTTAATGCACCTTTTTTCAAAGAAATTTTTTTATAAACGACCTGAAATTTTATAAAATTATATAAATGATCTTTAAAAAAAATGTCTTTCAATCACACTAATTGACCATGGTTAATTGGTGATTGATAAAATCAATATGTATATTTTTTTTACTGGCTGATCATGGTCAATAACTGATTAACGGTCATTTTTAGATTAAAAAAATTTGACCATTATTAAATTAAGTACTTAAAACTTCTATTTATCTAATTTTTCCTAAACTAAAAGGCTTTGTGTCACGATTCAAGGAACGAAAAAAAAAAAGAAGGGAAAAAGGGCTTTTGGATGCATTGTGTTGATAAATTACCAGCTTTGACTCCATTTGTGTTGTATTTTATTATAAAAATTATTATTACACCCCCACTAAAATAATTACGTCTTAATTCAATGAAAATATTATCTTTGGTTTTTTTTTATTTTATTTTACCCCAATTGTTGTTGTTGTTTTTTTTTTTTTAATCACTGCATATCGAGAACACAAATAATAAACCAAATGCCAAGACTGTATGGCTATATCCTTTTACTCGTGGACAAAAGAAATTACTTTTAACATGGAGTAGTCTCTAACACAGATATGCACTAAATACGGTTTTAGCAAACCTTTTAAACGTCCAAGCCACGTTGGCCTTTAGACGACTGTCAAAAGTCGGTCGTTTACTCCTATTTTTGTAATAATAAGATAGTATCAAGGAATATTGTTCTCTAATGTAATTTTGAAATTAATTATGTTAATATATATATATAATTAAGCTAATTACCTGTCAATATCGACATCGAAAATCTCATTGATACCATTATGAAAACCATTCAAAAGCAAGATAGCAATTAAACCCGGGAAGGTCTTATACAGGAGAGACCATGTGAACAGCTGTGGATTCTCAACCAGCACTCTTACAAATAAACAACTGCATGTCCAGAAAAAGCAAGAACTCAAATGTTATAACTACATTCCGGTTAATTGGGTTCAAAAACAAAAGGATAATGCTGTTTATATATTTTTCCTCGGTACTTTCATGTGATAGTTCACTTACATGGTCGATATAATCGCATGCAACATTGTATACGGCCTCATAAACTTATAGCAAGTGGATCCAAAACGCGAAACTTTGGTAAGTACTGTCGAACCGGAGTCAACGTGTTCAGCATTAGCATATGCCTAAGATCATTTTTTTTTTCACTTGATAAGTTGAATATCAATAGAAAACCAATTGGATAACTAATAAAGATAACAAAAACCACAAGAGTTATAATTATGGCACGTTTAACTATTAATGAAAAATGTTATAGTGGCTGGCTCCTCAAACAAGCCCCTTTTTAGTTGTTTTTTTTTTTTTTTTTTTGTCAGACATTTTACTTTATTATGGATAAACCAAATTCAGTAACTGCCTGAGTATAGTTGTCTACAAAATTTGTATTTTTTTTTTCTTGAAAAAAAGGAGGATCGGTGGTTTCCTTCTAATTTTGAGAATCTACTGAGACTACAACATGAAACGGAAAGGAACCTGACCAAGCTTTTGATACCTAGCATCCACAGAGTCCAATGTCACATCATCCCAATCTGATTTTCGTCAGGTCGGCTAGTAAGAGGCATAATTGCAACTTCATAGTGGACAATGGACTTCGAATATTAGATGCTAGATACAAAAGCCTTGACAAGTCATCCTTGATCGTTATCCCACTACCACTGATTATCACAAAATTTGCATTTATATCATCACTTATAAGTAACTTGCCATGCATGTTTAAGGTGCAAAATATATACAGATATATACACACATATATAAATATATACCCGGATGCTATTACGACGATCTTGGCCATATAGTAAGGATTTTGGGAACTTGCTTTCGCCATAGAGCCCCACTGGCAGGATTAATCCATCGGTGGAGCATAATTTTGAAGGAAAGTTGGATGATGAACAATATTTGATATTTTTGTTTATAGGCTTTAATGAGCAAAACACCCTATTGCTATGGGAGGAGGACTTGCAAAGTTGAGGGAGAATAGCGGGTGCTCTAAGAGAAGAGGGAGAGATTGAGAACTCCATGTATGTGAACCTGAAAACAACCAAGAAAAAGACCAAAAAAGAGAAAATGAGAGATTGAAAAGTGTTGGACACAAATCTCTAACAGATTTTCCAAATTTATAGGAGCATGGTGTGGAGAACATTATTTCCAATAACTTTACAAGTTTCCTTGCCGTATAATAATATTTTTCTTATATCGTATGTATTTTTCAACATTTGACTTTGACTAGGTCTCTGTTAGCGGCTTAATACATATTGTAATAAGGTTTACTTGCCGTTGGTCAATTTTGATATACACGGTATGTTTATAAAAACTTCTTTATTAAGTTAATAATACATGAACCTGCGATTTTAACATGATAGTTTTCAGTAAAACAACGGCAGGCGTTGTAATCCTTGGAATATAACGGTCCTAGGAATTCTTAAACCCAAAAAAAAAAAAAAAAAAAGGCATTGTAGTCCAAGGATTATATTATTATTATTAAATAGTCAAAGTCAGTTAAAGAAGGCAGAATATACCAAAAGAGATCTAGATGATAAGATACTATATAGAAAGGGAAAAACAATTAAATAAGAGTTTGATTAAAATCAATTCTGAAGCAGCGTCAAAAAAAAAAACCAAAAAATCAACTGATTTTTCCTTCTTTTTTTTTTTTTAGGTGTGTGTGGGGTTGATTGTTTTTAATAAGTAAACAAATTCAGATATTCTCAGCCAAATATATATATATATATATATATATATATATATATCAAATATCCTAACTCTTTGCATTTGCAAGACTTCATCACGAAATTTATAATTCAAATCTCGCTGCTAAATTTTATTATTATTTGTTTTTAATTATGGTAATTTATAGTAAAAGTTTTCTAAGAGAGTTTTTTAAAGCAAAGAATCTATTATAAAAGAAAAGAGAAAACAAAAGTTATGACAAACATAAACCAAAAAATATCTACAAATATATAGAAGAAAACCTAAACTACTTGAATATTTAATTATATTTTCGGTATTAAGCCTATATTCTTGAACAATCATTTTTTAAACTTCTTTTTTCTTCTTCTCTTCATATATCATCATATCATTGTTGGACTGTCCCAATAAAAATTATCCAAAAAATTGGCCAACGTATTTGCATTGTGAGCAAAAGTTGGTAATTTTTCATATTCAATTTTTAAAAAATGAGACTCCTTCTCTTTCAAACATCAGTGTTTTGGGCAAATTTTGAACAATTTCAACATCACGAAAGTGACATAACATCCTTTGTGTAACGGTAAATAGGAAATTATTTGTGAATGCTAATAGTCCAAACGGAAATCAAACGGTTGAAACTTGTAAATACCTGATAACTTGTTGACAAATGCCTATAAGGATTGAAGTTTGACTGCTGATCTGTTACATATCCTTTGATGTCAAATTGTGATGTGGTGTCAATATTTGAATAATAAAGAGACAGTAAATGAAACAGTTAGTTTACCTTTGATTATACGGGTTTAGAATGAAATTTTTATGTTGATATATGAACTATTGGAAATTTTCAACAATTTCAACATCACGAAAGTGACATATCATCCTTTGTGTAACAGTAAACAGGAAATTATTTGTGGATGCCAATAGTCCCAACGGAAATCAAATGGTTGAAACTTGTAAATACCTGATAACTTGTTGACTAAGGATTGAAGTTTGACTGCTGATCTGTTACATATCCTTTGATGTCAAATTGTGATGTGGTGTCAGTATTTGAATAATAAAGAGACAGTAAATGAAACGGTTAGTTTACCTTTGATATACGGGCTTGGAATAAAATTTTTATGTTGATATACGGACTATTGGCAAATTTTCAACAATTTCAACATCACGAAAGTGACATATCATTCTTTGTGTAACAGTAAACAGGAAATTATTTGTGGATGCCAATAGTCCCAACGGAAATCAAATGGTTGAAACTTGTAAACACCTGATAACTTGTTGACAAATGCCTATAAGGATTGAAGTTTGACTGCTGATCTGTTACATATCCTTTGATGTCAAATTGTGATGTGGTGTCAACATTTGAATAATAAAGAGACAGTAAACGAAACAGTTAGTTTACCTTTGATATACGGCTTGGAATCAAATTTTTTAGTTGAAAAAAATAAATTATAATTTTTATTAAATTTTCAAAAAAAAAAATTTGAGATGAAAAATTTAGATTTAGACCTGAGAGTCAAACAAAGCATACTTATATTTTAAAAGAATTAAAAAAAAATCAGAAACTACGAATGCGCTTGATGAACTCTATTAGTCGTGGCCTGTCAACTGAGGATCGGACCTATGATCCTAATATACTCATATAGGATACAATGACATTACTGATCCTCTTTTGCTTATTAGGAAAAAAAAATACCAACACCGATAGGGTTCTATTTTAATAGTTAAATTTGTATCAAATTTTATCTAGATAATTTTAATTGTATATTATTTTTATTATAATAATATTCAAATAAAATAGAAATATCTTATCCTAAAAAGTTCTTCAATTTTCTATTATATGGTAACCAAAATGTACAACTACTGACATTTCAACTAACACGTTTTCACGTGATCTATAAACATTTTACAGAGGAAGTGTCGTGAGTCAATTGTCCTCGAGCACAGGATGCAACCACACGGGATTGGAAAACAATTGTCCTTGTAATTTTTATTTTTTATTAAATAAAATTTAGTTACAAGAAATGATGCGAATATTTAATAGATATCGATTTAATCAGAATGTCTTGATACACTTATTGATTTTTGTTCTTATTATTTATTCATTTATTTTTTTAAATTCACTTTAAAGAATTTATTTTGAGTGTTGACATAAACATTGTGTACTAAATGACACCAGATGTACCGTCATGATCATTTTGTAATGTCATACATAAAAATTATTCAGTGAACTAAATATATCATGTCATTATGTTTATTAATATATCTGTTTAATGCATGATTGATATTTTTCAATTTATTTAGGTGATTAGGATAATTGATATCGACAAATCATCTAAATGTGAATCATTTATTAGATGAGTACACCACTATACACGGAGAGAGAGGGAGAGAGAGAGGGCCTACTCTGGGGCTTTGGGGGCCCCCACTTGCAAAGCAGGAAAATTTTTTTACATACATAACCGCCTATGTGGAGCAGTATTTGTGCTGCTGACAATTATATTACTTTTATTGATTTGATTTGTCTTTTCTTTTCTTATTAATAACGCCTCCATTAGCACAATTGACGGTATTTTCTTTGATTTTCAACCCTCTAATTTGATTTTTTTTTTTTATGTTAATTAAACTTGCAACAACAGCCCATATTCTCTCTCGCTGACTCTTTTCATTTTTTGTCATAGTAATTTTCAAATTCTCACACTAATCTCTTAATGTAATATTTTAATTATAATATTCTCTTTCGCGATTTCCACTTTTCATATAATATAAATATGATTCTTTTGTTCATTTTTATTTTTTAATGTATATTTTTTGTTTATGATATCATTTTTGGAGTGTGAATAATACAATTAGAAGGTTATTATATCATTAACTCCTCTGGGCAAAAAAAATAATCATAATAACATTTGAAATTTTACTAACTAGTGTATAAATTTTGTCTTTATTTATAACTCCATTAAATTTTAAATCTGACTCTATTTTTATGTATTACATAAATATTATAATGACGTACAGATCTACTAAATAATTATTAGAATGAGACAAAAGGATTTTGAAAAGACAAAAGATATATATATATATATATATATAAAGCAATTTGAATAAAATTGACGGAGATGAAAGGATTTTAAAAAATCAAAAGATATATATATATATATATATATACATATTGAAAAAGCAATTTGAATAAAAATAGAATTGTCTGTCGCGTGCTGTGAAAGACTCGTGGTATATTTTATTAAAGGTAGAGCCTCTTCCAAAATAACTACCGTAATTATTGGTAGAGTTCTTTTTTAATACGTTAAAATTTAATCGAACGGTTAAAATGTTATTGGTGTATTATTATACACTTTACTATATATTACCTTTCTCATCACAAATCTTCTCCGTCGTCTGCGACCTTCCTGTCGCCGGCAACAGCCCCGATGCCAGCGACCTAGCCCCGGCCGCCCCACCACCTGCCCCAGCCCCGGCCGCCCCCCACCCCCGACCCCAGCCTCCCCCGAACCCCCCACCCCAACACGGGAGCCCCCCACCCCTTCTCTCTCTCTCTTCCCCTTTCTTTCTCTTCCCGACCCGCACCCCCCCCACCCCCGACGTGAGAAGAGAGAAAGAGGAGAAGAGAGAGAAAGAGAGGGGTGGGGGTGGGGGTGGGGGTGGGGGTGGGGGTGGGGTAGGGGGGCGCCGGGGGTGGGGGGGGCCGGGGGGTAGGGGACCGAGAAAGAGGGGAAAAGAGAGAGATGAGAAGAGAGAGAGGGGGTAGGGGGGTCCCGTTTGGGGGGGGGGGGGGGGGCGTGGGGGCCAGGGGAGGGGGGCCTGGGGTGGGGGTGCCGGGGGAGGGGGGACCTGGGGTGGGGGGCACCAAGGGGGCTGGAGCTTGGGGGCCTGCCGGGGAGGGATTGGGGTGTCGGGGGCCGGGGCTGGGTGGGGTGCGGCCGGGGTGGGTCGCAGGCTTCAGGGGGGTCGCCGGCTGCGGAAGGTCGCCGGCAACTGAGAAGACTTGAGGTGAGAAGGGTAATATGAGATAAGATGTATGATAAGTATGATACACCAATAACATTTCAACCGTTTGATTAATTCTCAACAGTCCAAAAAGAGACTCTACCTGTAGTTACTCTGGGAGAGGCTCTACCACAGCCTCTCCCTTTATTAAAAGTGGACAGTTCTTTTTTTTCTTCTTCTTCTTCTTCTTTTTTTCTTTTTTTTTTTTTTTTTTTTTTTTGAGAGAGAGAGAGAGATCTACATGGGAGGGTTGTAATAGTTAGCTAGGGTTTTAAGCACACAATGGTTGAAATTGTGTTGTGTATTTTAGTCATTTAAGTTCAAAACTTAACAGAATTGAGAAGGTGTTCATGTAATTAGTTGTTTTGATTAAATAAGTGTCTCAATAATTTAGTAAAACATAAGGGATGTTAGTATAGTTTTTTTTTTTTTTTTTGTAATTTTTTTTTTCCCGCTTTTCTAAGCA
This sequence comes from Ficus erecta, assembly GCA_008635985.1. NCBI lineage: Eukaryota > Viridiplantae > Streptophyta > Magnoliopsida > Rosales > Moraceae > Ficus > Ficus erecta. The sequence continues at coordinate 489,937 of BKCH01000007.1, read as the reverse complement.
GAAGAAACAGAAGGATAGCAGCCAAACCTCCCTAGCCCAGTCACAATTCCACAACGAATATCGAAAAACTACAAATTTGAATGCCCACCACACCTACCAAGATTTCCATATGTTGGCAAAATGTCATCAAACTTACGTCAATTAAAGACACCTTATAATACGTCAAAGGAACCTCCTATAAAAAAGACCGTAAAAAATCATTTGACAGTTGTGTTTTCATTTTTAAATAATAAGTAATTCAATTTTGAATATATATATATATATATATATATTTTTACTTGTTAGATCAAGACTACTACTTAATTTCAAATGACCCAATAAAATTTATGAATGAAACACAATTTCATTAAAGGAGTTAGAGGATGGGGAAGAAAATAAAAATAACGAAGGATTGACTATAGAAGTTGCAACAGAAGATTACTTAAATCTGAAGGGAGGAGCAGAATAGGAAGTGTCTAATAAAATAGCAAGACAATATATAGAAGTAGTGTAGAGGTTGGCGTTCATTAACCGCAAAATCAATAGGCCGAGTTCTTATCTTGCCTACATTAAAAGAAAAATAAGTGTATGTTCTCATTGAAATAAAAGATTAGTTCCGCCACTGATTATGACCTTTTCTTGGGAAACCTTAATTTTGCAAAATAAATCTTTATCTTGGAATAGTTTGAAAATGATTGGGATTGGATTTATGAGATTTTATTTTGGTAATAATTTTCTAGATAGGTTTTATTTCAAATTAAGCTAAATTTAAAAATTAGCACTGCATATGATAATTACCGAATCTTTTTTCATAAAATGAGATTTAATCTATTGAAATCTACAGTCTTATATTGCGGCTTTTGTTTCCATTCCAATAATGGCTCAAACCAAAATTAATAATAATGATTTCATTCATTATTATTAATTTTGATTATTAGGTTCGATTATATTGGTCTAATTGGTTTTCTGTGTCATAATATTTTTAGAGTGATCAATAGAATATTTTTGGATTCTCATACAGTCAATTAAGACTGCATGAAATTAATTACTCAATACAATTTGCCTGAATCGGACATTGCACAATTGATGATATGTAGGACACTACTAGGTAGTGTATTTTCATGCAAAACTAATAAATTAGTGTCATGTATATTTTTATATGGAATATAGGTATCAATTGCACCAACTACATTTAGTTTTACCCTTCGAGAAAATCGTCTTTGTAATTTATATTTTTAATTATTAATAGATACTAATTTAACCGAAATATTTTGATGCACGTGATGATTTATGTTATCATCATTTATTTATTTTAAAATTGCACCAAAAGAATTTATTTTGAGTGTTGAGATAAACATTATACTAATATACTAAAGGAAAAGGGATTTTTACTATTCCTTCTACAGTGTTCTGATGGTTTTGCCCCTCCACCCATGTGGAATTTCGGCTGCTACAGTGGAGTGACGCTTCTGCCCTTCCTTCTTCCTCTGCCGGTTGGGCTTCTCACAGTAAATGGACAGTTTTGTCCTGTTTTCCCGTTTTCTTCTTTCTTCCACCGCCCATTATCTCCTTCATTTTCTCTCTCTATTTTTTTTTTGAATTTTTGACTTCCAAGTTTCTCTCTCTTTTCTTCTTCTTTGAATTTTTTTTCCCTTTTCTTCTTTCTTCCACCACCCATTATCTCCTCCATTTTCTCTCCCTATTTTTTTGGTTCTGCCTCTCTCTCTCTCTCTCTTCTTATTCTTCAAATTTTTGGCTTTCAAAACCTAATTTTCTCTCCTCCTTTTTGCTTCTGCCGCTCACACTACTATAAAAGTTGGCTTACACGACGGAAAATACACGACGGTTTTTGTGAAACCGTCGTCTTAAACAAGATTACACGACGGTTTGACAAAACAGTCGTGTAAACAAAGGATTACACGATGGTTTTGATGAACCGTCGTGTAATCCGCCGGATTACACGACGATTTTGTTGGAGCCGTCGTGTAATCCGGCAGCATTTGAAAAAAAAAAAAAAAAAAGGAAGGATTACACGACGGTTTTATATAACTGTCGTGTAATAATCCTCTGAAAATTTTCAAAATTTCAAAATTTCAAAATTTAAAATTTAAAATTTTCTAAAAAAAAAAAAAGAAGAGAAGGATTACACGACGGTTTTGAGCAAAACCGTCGTGTAATCCTCCGAAAATTTTCAAATTTTCAAAAAAAAAAAAGGATTACACGACGATTACAAAAACCGTCGTGTAATCCGAGGATTACACGACAGTTTTGAGTAAAACCGTCGTGTAATCCTCCGAAAATTTTCAAAATTTTTAGATTTCATGCTTTAGAATTCGCACGAAAACCCATTACTTAAATACACTTTCCTCTTCATTTATCATCATTTTCATCTTCAACCCTCTAGACAACTCAAACTTTTCTCCTCCCCACCTCCTTCGCCCGTCCCCCCCTAACTTAAAATCCGATCACGCCACCGCCACTTCAAACTTTTCCCAAACCGCTGCCATAACCCCGGTTTTTTTCCGTCGCCGCCGTCGTCACCACCTCTCTCTCCCGGTGTTTCCGTCAAGACCATGACTATTTTTCTTTAAAGAAAAGCAAGGTAACTTTCATATTGCTCAATTTCTTGTTTTGTAACAAAACTACGAACACACAATGCTTTAATAATTTGCGTGGAGTGTAATTTGTAGTGTTGTTTGAATGTTTTTTTTTTAAATTGTTGCTCTTTGGAGATGAATGTTTTGTGCACGGTTTTGGCACTCTACACACATTTTTTAACATGGTTTTTATCCACTCACCACATGCTCGATGAAATGCCAAAATGGATTTTTGTTTTGGATAATCATATGGAATTTGATTCTAGTGTAATTGGGCTTAAATTAAAAAAAAATAGGCTTTTTTTTTGTGATGGCACACATTACATGACGGTTTTGCTCCGAAACCGTCGTGTAATGTGTGCCATAGCAAAAAAAAAACCTATTTTTTTAAAATTCAAGCCTAAATACACGACGGTTTTGAGCAAAACCGTCATGTAATGGTACACATTACACGACGGTTTTTGAGAAAAACCGTCGTGTAAAGTTCTCAATTTGCGGCATTTGCTACTATATTTCTTGATTCGACGACGGTGTGAACCGTCGTGTAATATTGAGATACCACGACGGTTTTGGAATCGTCGTGGTATCTTCCACGACGTTGGATTACACGACGGTTGTCTAACCATCGTGTAAACTTTAAACGACAGTAAATAACCGTCGTGTAATCCACAATTTTTAGTAGTGTCATATTTCTCTTCCATTGTGCATGTTTATTGTTGATGTTCTAATTCTCTCTCTCTCTCTCTTTGCCGGTTTGTCTCTGTTTCTTCATATTTTTTCGATTTTTGGTGTTCAAACTCTAGAATTTTATTTCCTTTTTTTTTATATTGTTGGATTTTCGTGTTGAATGTTTCTCTCTCTTTCTTCATATTTTTCCGATTTTTGGTGTTCAAACCCTAGAATTTTATTTCCTTTTTTTTTTTTTTTTTTTGATATTGTTGGATTTTTGTGTTGAATGTTTCTCTCTCTTTCTTCATATTTTTCCGATTTTTGGTGTTCAAACCCTAGAATTTTATTTCCTCTTTTTTTTTTTTGATATTGTTGGATTTTTGTGTTGAATGTTAGATTTTCACATCCAGTCTCTCTCTCTCTTTTCATATTTTTCGGATTTTTGGTCTTCAAATCCTAGAATTTTATTTCCTTTTTTTTTTTTTTGATATTGTTGGATTTTTGTGTTGAATGTTTGGATTTTCACATTTGTTATGTTGTTTTGTTTTCCATTACTGGATCTGGTTTTTTTTTTTTTTTTTCCCTTTCTCTCTATGGTTCTGTCCGAACCCCTTTTTTTTTTCATTTTTTTTGTGTTGATGTTGATCTCTCCTCTGCTTTCTCCGAATTCTTTTTTTTTTTTTTTTTATCTGTTTCATGAATTTTTGGCTCTTTTTTGGAAACAGTAAGAAACTTAAACTAACTAAAGGGTATGTATTTTTTTCCCTCTAAAATTTTTTTGGTACCTTTTTTTTTTTATTGTATTTGATTTATGTTAATTTATTTTTGCAGATTGTAGTAATGATGGTGGCAAAATAGATGAATGCAAGTATTCAGTGGATAATTGAGGACTTTTGTTTTTTTTTTTTGTTATCTTTATATCTTTGCAATTTTCCTTTTTTTTTTTCTCCCCGGGTAATATCTTGCCGAATTTAATTTGATGGGTTTTTTTTTTTATGTGGTTTGATTTTGTTGTAAATAGGATTTTTTTTAGTGGTTGATTTTAATTAGGTTAGTGTTTGTGTGGTTTTTAATTATCATCACTCTTTACTATATTGAGTGTGAGTGTAATCCGTCAGTAACATATCTATTTACTAACTGTATTGTATCATTTAGTTGGGTTTGGATGGATTGTTAGACTTTTTTACTATTTAGTTTTGTAGTTGTAACCATATTAGGTGATTTGTCCTTTGCATTTAATGTTTCTAAATTTTTCTTCTCTGTGTTGTAATTGTATTAGTTGGTATAAATATGTGGTTTACTCTCTCATGATTGTTTTGACTAAGTTTTTTTATAATTGCAGCTTTATCATTAATGAATCTGATTTGTTAAAGATTTTTTTATCTCTTATGTGTTGTGTCTGTAAAAAAATTTATTACTTCCTCTTGCACCGACTTTTAAAAAAAAAAAAAAAGGTTTTCTGCTGTTAGCCGACTTCCTTTTATAAATAAACTCTCTTCATTTATTGCTTTATCACCACCCTTTACCATTAATGCTTTTGTAATATTCTCTTACCTCTTCTGGTTTAAACATTCATTTATTTCTCTTCAAACCTCTTCAGACGTGCTTTTTTTCTCAGGTACTATTCGTATTTATAGTTGTTAATTAGTATTGATTGTTGTTTTTATTTTGTTCCGTCTTAATGGTCGTTGGTATATATGCTTTTATATTATTTCAACATGTTTATTATAATATTGTAAACAAATTCAAAAGTGTTATGTTATTTTTCTCTCTCTTTCTGTCTCTTCCCCCCCCCCCCCCCCCCCCCTCGTCCCTCTATGTGTTGTCGTAGATGATTTTGAGAAAAATTTCTGAGTTAGAATTTTCCCATGCTATGATGATCTCTATTCAAATATGTAATAATACATATACCAGATTTTTTGTTCAATTTGGTGTATGTTGCTGACTATCATATTATTGGAGGCATCTGTTAAATAGCTGTTATATACTATTTGACCATCTTAACTGTTGTTGTGGATGTTTGGAATGTGTTTGTTTTTTTTTTTTTCACAATATATCTATAGTAATTATGTTATTGTTTTTATATTGGTGTAATATTTCTTCCCCTGCTCCTTTCCACCGTCCCCCCCCCCCCTCTTTTTTTTTATGTTACCCTTTTTTTTCCCTATTTTCTGCTGCTCTTCCCTTTCTGTTTTGCTTAAGAATATTTATAACTTTTTTCGTCTTCCCTTTTTGTTTAAACACATTTCCAGACATCACACTTCGTAGCTGTGAGAGATGATGTTGAATTGTGTTTTACTTATTGTTTAACAGATATTCTTAAGTATATAAGAGATCTAAGCATGTCACAAAATATTAATATTTAATAAAAATTTATGTAATATTTTTTATAGTATATATGTATATATTATGTTATTTATCTAGATTAGTGTATATAATTAAAGATTGAAGGTTCTGATTTGTATATGTTGCGTTATTATTACAATTTTTCTTTTGTTTTTTGTTTTATAATTTTTTTCTCTTCTTTTAGTGTGTATTGCTCGGGGATTTTTTTTTTTTTCTGTCCATTACATTGTTATAATATTTAAGTTTATAGAAATAATTACTGTATTTAAATGTTTTTACAATTGTAAATTATTGTAATCATATATGTATGATTTAAATTCTTTTATCATGCATAAGAACAGATTTTTATGTTTTATAAATTTTTATTTTGTTTGGATTTAAATTGGACAAATTAAATGCTAATAATAAATAAAGATAACTTAATGTATTTATTATTTTATTGGATAAATCTAACTTTTTTTTGAAGCAAAAAAATTACATGGAAAAAAAATAAAGGGTGGTAAATAACATGTTCATAAATTAGATATGTTTATTATTGTATCTTAAATTTATTAATTGGTATAGATTTTTATTTTGTTTAAATACCATAACTGATCATAATGGATAAGAATAATTTATTTTTATTTATTTTACAAAATGTAAATCGTCATAAAAAATATAAAAAAAAAATATATTGCTATATAACATTTTCATCAATTATGTAGTAAAAATACATAAAATTTAAGTAATAAAATTGAAATTTGCACTGTCCGTACGGCCAGTGCTGAAAGAATGAGGAACACAATGAAAAAAAAAAATTAATGGTTACAATTGCTAACAAAGTTAAATATTGTTAATTAAATTAATAAACATAATTTTTAAAAAAAAATAAAACAACATAAGCCTTTAAAAATAACACTTGAATAAATTTAATTATAAAAGGAGAAGTAATAATTTGTTCATTTATTTTCAAATATGTAAAATAAAACAACAAAAATAATAAAATATACAAAATTGACAAAATGTTAAATTAAATAAAATTTAGAAGTGAGAAAAATTAAACAGATTAACATATTTAAAAAAATTGTTTAATTAATAAATATCATTTTTACTAAAATGATATAACATATATCTAAATAAAATTTAAACAAACTCAATAATAAAATTAATAATAATATTTTTTTCAATCAGTTTTAATTATGATTAGATTATTTTATAGTTTAGAATAATATTTAATATTATCTTCTCTAATTAATTATCCTTAATGTAAATTATTTTTTTTTTATACTTTATTTTTTAACTTTTTTCCCCACATTGTGCAACGCACAGGTATTAGACTCGTTGTGCACTAAAGGACACCAAAAGATGCACCGCCAAGACCATTTTACAATGTTTTTTTTTTTTTTTTTTTTCTCATAGAGGATAAGAACTACACGATGGAAACAAAAGGATTTGAAAAGTCAAAAGAGATATAGAAAAAGCAATTTGAATAAATAGAATTGTCTGTCGCTAGGGTTTTAAACAGACTATGGTTGAAATTGTATTGTGCATTTTAGTTATTTAAGTTCAAAATTTAACAGAATTGAGAAATATTTATGTAATTAGTTTTTTTTTTTAACTAAAGAAGTGTCTCTATAATTTAATAAAAACATAAGGGATGTTAGTATAGATTTTTTTTTTTTTGTTTTTTGCTTTTTGTTTTTTTGTTTTTTTTATTTTTTTGTTTTTCGTGATTTCTTTTTAAAGACTCCAAATTACTAACAACTAAAGATACCCCTGGGAAATATTCAAGAAGGACAAAGAATAACATTATTAAACAAATCCCATTTTCAAGGATCGAAAATGTCGATATCAACAACGTTGTTGA